>JADLZK010011828.1:0-268387 GCA_015847255.1 Hyparrhenia diplandra | reverse complement strand
TATATTGAGCTAGCAATTTCACCATCCGTTCATATTACAACCGGCAGATATACCTTTCTATTAGCACAATTGATTTGTAATATAAGAAAATATGATAAATATTTTCACTGTCAATTCATATAACACAAACCGGGGTGAAAGCAGTATTGGTAAAATATATTATATAGCAGTTTATGCGTTTTCGTATGATATGTGAGCTCTTTATAACATATATGGGATTCTTGGTATTTTTTGAATCACACATAGGCATGCACTAGTACATTTACACACATAATCTTACGCACATGAGCAACTCCAAAAAAACTAGGAACTCTGAAAGGCTTTTTTTGTTAGATCTTAAGCGGTCTACCCTAATTGACCTTCTTCGTCAACTGTCATAAATGAAGGGTCAGTCTTCTTCGTTAACACTATCATTTGTGCTGCGTGAGGAGCAGGTGAGGGCACGAGAAATGTGACACGACTGAGTACAGGCAACCCTCAACAATGGTGTACTCCTCAGGCAACCCGTTATTTATGCAAATCATAAAATAAATTAATCAATATTCAATGATAAAATAAGTAAATTATATTTATGTAAAAAATTTGAATAAGAGACCTGTAGTGTACTTTCTCCGTCCTTTTGAAAGTGTCACTTTGGTTTTCGTACCATTTTATTTGAACACTGTCTTATTCAAATTTTATGTATAAATATTATTTATTTTGTTTTGACTTATTTTGTCACTATAGATACTTTAATGATTATTGATTTAATTTATTATTTGTAGAAATTTTTTGAATAAGACAAATAGTCAAACTCGATAAACAAAAGTCAAAAACGACAGTTTTTATAGGGACGGAGGGAGTATGTCACTACTACAAAAACAATTAACCATGACCTTTCGAAAACAATCCTTGAGGCGGGCAATAATATCAACCGTCTTGGTTAATGCCTAAGATTATTTGAGGCGAATGAGGCGGGCAACCTAACCTAAAGTTTTTTTTGTAGAAACGACGGCAAAAGCTTTGCCGTGATTTCTATGAGACGATTAAAGAAAATGAAGGCAAGCGCCCCGTCCAATTTTTGAAGTGGAAACTGGACGAAAACCACACATACAATTGTGGAGGGTACCCTACTCCAACTGCACACTTAGGTACCAAGTCAACTCAGTTTGCGCCATGAAGAGACGCCAACTCAACTCAACTCAACTCAACTCAACTCCACGCTTGGTCGGACTAGGACATCGACACAAGCCTGTAACCACTAGAACTCGGACGGATTGGGTCGTCGACACGAGCCTCCACTTTGAAACACCAGGAGCTCCACAACTGAGGAAGCAAGCAACTAAAGACTAGCAAAACAAAAAAACTGACGACTAAAAACAAAACTACGTCTACTCCACCACCGACACCAAACCGCGCAACACAACAGCGGAAACGACGAGCAAGTCCTGCCCAAGACGTCCTAACCCAGCCGAACTCCACAGCGACGCCTTCAGGAAGGTTATGACGCCCAAGCGCCGGCGTCGCTCGTCCAAGACAGGACTGGGTTTTCACCCATGGATAGTGTTGGGAACGCAACGCCCTCAACAGGGAAACGGCACACACGGGTGTCGCCGTCGCTAGGCCTTCGCCAAAGAACCCGTAAACACCGGGGTCAATCAAGAAGTCGAGTCCCCGCCAGGTACCAGGTCCGTCATCGCTAGACATCCAACAGAAACCTCACCGAGTCGACGCGCCGGCCACGCAAGCAGCCGCACAGCTGCGCCAGCACCCTACCGTCAAACCTCTGCCAAAGACCAGCATCCCGCCGCCGTGCACGTCCACTAGCCACGCGCTCCGCCCCTACCCACAAGGTACCAAAACCGAGGCAAGGCCCCGTTCCAGCACCCCCTTGGACGCCAAGGCCTTCGTCCATCCAACGAACGCCCCGCGATAGAGGACAGGGTCATGGGGAAGGGAAGGCATAGATGGAGACCGCCCCCCAACACCAGCACGAGCCCCAACCACCGTCGCGCAGCGCACACCATCGGGAAAGAAGGAGGAGACGAGCAAAGGTGAGGGAACCTCGCCGCTGCCCCCTCGCGCCCGTATGGGCACCACCACCGCGTCGGCGAGCCCCAACGGACAAGCACGGCCGCCACCGGGCTGGCACCGCCGCAGCACCGCCACGGCACCTCGAGCATGCCGCAGCCCACGGTCGACCACACCACCATGGCATCGGCGAGGAAGTCATGCCGTGACCGTTGAGTCGCGACCCGGGCGTTGGAATCGGCACCCGAACTCTCCGCTCACGCTGCCTGCCGAGCCCCCAAGGGCAACTCGCCATCCCCGTGCGGGCCGCCTCCACACCACCTCCGGGAGAGAGGGAGGTAACCTCACTGGCCCCTGCGCCTGCATAGGCCCCAGCCGGCGTAGACAGCCGCTACAGCCCCGCCCGTCGCCGTCGACGAAGACCGCCAACAGCCCACCTCCACGCCAACCTTCACCACCACCTCACCGTCGCAATCCCATCCGGGGTGGCTAGAATATGGAGCAAAATCGCCAGATCCAACGCTCCCGAGGCGCCGGCCCGAGGGGAGGCAAGTCTGCCCGCTGTTGAAGATCTCTAGTTTGGTTTTGGCTAATTAGTGACATCCTTAGGGCTAATCTCTTTCCTAAGTGTATGATTAGATTGGATATTGGTCAAGCCGATGGTGGAGCACATGGTGGTCATGGTGGATGGATTGGTGTGATCCAAAAGATGATCAAGTGCTCACGTGGCATGGATTCGAGGATCAAAATGGGCTCAAGGCGAAGATATACCATAGGGCCATTTTGATTTCACACTCAAGACACCATAGAAGGTGTGAGTGATTTAGGATCGATAGCCGGAACTATAAAGAGGGGAAAACCTCGGGAACATCGATCCTCATGTGCCTCTAGGTTCAACAATCATATGCATGCATTCTAACCTAGAGAGCTAACACGTCCTTCGAAATTGATTGCGAAAATGCTAACACACGAGCACATGGTGATGTACACGTTGTGGTGTTGTCACATTTGCGAAGGCGGCGATGGTTGCAGGGTTGAGATGGGTTTGGGTACGTGCATCGTGGTGCATTTGAGAAGGCCGGAACTTCGGCGCTTTTGAGAAAATAAAATGCTTATTTTCTATTGCGCCGGATGCATCGTGGTGGTGAAAACATGCTAACCCTCATGCTCAAGTTGGTATACTTGGTGGATAGCATGTCAAAGCGAAGGCGACGGAGAAACGACGACTTTTTGCAGTGAAACGCTGATTGGACCCTGCGACCGGACGCTGGGGTCCTGACCGGAGCGTCCGGTCAGGGTGCATCCGGTCGATTCCAGTAAGGGTCGGAATCGGCTGGTTTGCCGACCGGTGCGTCCGGTCGGTGACCGAATCCTCCGGCCGACGCCGATCAGCTCGCCGGTAGCGTGGGCCCGGCCGTTGTCCCATCTCGACCGGGACTCGGACCGGACGGTGCGTCACGGTCACCGACCGGAGCGTCCGTCAGGCCAGCCCGTCCGATCAGCCCGTCTTGGCCGCGTTTGGCCACCAACGGCTCTATTTTATTGTGTGGCTTATAAATACTTGGTGGCCGACCCATGGCTCTCTCTCTTGGACATTTGAATCACTCCTAACATCATTTGAGCTGAGAAAACTCCCTCCTCCTCATTGTTCTTGCTTGTGAGCACATTTCTAGTGAGTTGAGGAGATTCAAGTGGATTGCTTTGTGAGTTGCATTTAGAGGCACTTGAGGGTCGTCGTTGCCGGTGGATTTCTTGTTGCTCTTGGAGAGCACCACTCCTAGACCGGCTCGGTGATTCTGAAGGCATTGGGAAGAGAAGGTGATTGTTCTTGCCCACCTCCGGGGATATTGTGAGGGGTTCTTGATCTTCCCCGACGGAGTGCCAAATTGATACTCTAGTAGAATGCGTGTGTCGTTGAGTTACCACTCAATTGCGTGTATCAAGAAGGCCTAGTGAGGCAAGGTGTACGTGCCACCTTGATCCACCGTTGAGAAGGTCGACACAACCGGAGACTAGCTTGAGGGTGCTCAAGTGAACTCCGGGTGAACAAATCATTGTCTTCATCATTTGTGTTGATTGATTGTCTCACAGTGATTGGTTCATTGCCTCGACGGTTCGGTATAACACCTCCTCTCTACCTAGCTTTATTTCATACATTTATTGTGCTAGTGTAGACTTGCTAGTTGACTAGGTTGCTTAGAATAGTTTAGTGTAATCTACCTTGTTCACCTAGCTAGAGAAGTAGTGACATAGCTCTTGAGTGCTCTAGAGACTTAAATTGTCTAGATTTGTCACTAGGAGGCTTGCCGACAAGTAGAGCTAGCGCGACCGCAATTATCGCTTTGTTATTATCTAACAAGTTGCTCTAGTGTTTTGAAGAAATATTATTAGGTTATTCAATCCCCCCCCCCTCTCTAGCCATTTAGTACCTTACAGCTGTTGACGAAGACCGCCGCAACCCGCCCGCAGTCGAGGAAGCCGCCTCCTCGTCAACCAACTCGAGCGCAGGGGAGAGGAAGGCCCGCCGCCGCCTTCCTCGCGTTCGGCCGGACTTCCGGCGTCCCGCTCAGGCAGCAGCGAGGCGAAGTGGAGGGGGATCTACGGGTGGCGGCGGTAGGGTTCGTTGTCCACCCGAGTCACCCCTGGGAGGAGGAGCGATGCGGGGGAGAACCTAACATAAGTCCATTGGATAGGGCATTGCCGAGCTAGCAGAGAGAACTAGACCTTCCGCGGTATGGAGGTTCAGTTTGTGTTGAGCACGTTCTTACTTGAATAAATATAACTTAATTTCTGATTAGCAATATAAATAAGGAACTTGCTAAAATTAAGTGCTTGAATTTTATTTTTCTTCACGCATCGGTTAATGCAAATATCTTGCCCCCAAAAGTGTAGCTTTAGTTAGCTATAAGCTGCAAGTTTTGATTACGAGGATAAAAAAACTTTAGACAAAACCACAAACCCAAGAAAATCGGATATGTGTTGGCAAAAAGACCGTTAACAATTTACAAGGACAAAAAAATGATTTATTATGATGCAAAGGCAAATAACAAATCACAATAGTAGCAGCTAACTTGTACAGTACTAGTTTGTTACAATAGGAGCGTTGTCTGAAATCACCTTAAAATTCAGACATATGAAATATAGGAGAGGTGTATAAATAAACCTCTATTTTTCCTTCGAATAACTTAAATAACTTGTGAGCTTGTTCAAGGCCCGGGAATTAAAAACGTCCTCATGGGCCGACCAATTGAGGAGGTACGACGAGCCCAAAAATCTTGCAGGCCACGTTTCTTTCGTTTTTTTAGCCTTTTATTGGGCCTGTGCTTTCGTGAGAGTGGGCCAGACCATCTAGGTATACGGACCCAAGGTTCAACGTGGCCGAAGGAGTGCCGAGCCGATATTACAGGCCACATTGCTGTTGGCCTCACAGGTGAGAACCACCACATGAACTGGAACCAAAATTTGTGTCCTTGAGCTGCACTTTTGTGTTTTTTTTTTTCTTCTGCTTATACTCTCCGCAGGCTATGACTATGATTTCTAAAAATTATTGTATTTGGGATGATAATCCCTAGTTTTATTGTTGATTTTATAGCAAATGATGTAACAACTCTTGATAAATAAAGCTCTACCGCTTGGTTTGTCAAAAAAAAAAAGGCACGCTTACAAATAAACTTTTAGCAGTCACCTATGCATGATAATTACTCCCTTCGTCTAAATAATTGTCGCCGTTAGTGTACATGATACTAATTATGTACCATAAATATTAATATTTTAAATATATATTTAGTCAAAGTTGTTTCTAGAGAAACGCAAAAATGACAGATATTTAGACACGGATGGAGTAGTAGGTTTCAATGATGAAAAGATTTTAGGTTCCACCACTAACACTAATCTAGACAATTATATATTGGTGGCGCCCTCTCATGTTCACATTACCTAGCTAGGGCCTAATATGAAGTCTAATCATCAAGTACTGCAGCACCAAGAACATCTATCAGCAATCTTGTGGAGTAGGAGTACTACGTAATGTGTGTGTATAGTAGCAAGAGATGGATTTTGGATAGATAGACCATCACCAGTTCATCACTATTCAGACCCTCATTAATAGAAGCATTAATCATGGCCCTCCGATCTTCCATCTGTGACGGAGATGGGCCGCTTGTCCTCTTGCCATTGCCAACTTTTTCCATGGGGTCGCTTTATGCATTCACTCACTCCTGTTGCTCCTGCTTCCCAGCTGTCCCAAAAATCGATGTTGATGCCCGAGCCTATAAGTAGGAGTACTAGCAACCCTCTGTCACACTGAGATTGTCGTTCTAGCCTCAGCTCCTTGTCCCAGTAAGATTGTCGTTCTAGGCCACGGTCCCCAAGTCCACTAGGCTGCACTCCTATCTCCTCGTTTCCCTCGCACGTTCCGCTCGCTCCCGTTTCCCACGAGTAGTACACCAGCACATGCTCCCGAGTCGGCAAGAGGGTGAAGCGTCCGCCCGCCCCGTGCCCCGCGGCGGAGAAGCGGCACGCCCGCCCGTCCCGCGGCGAAGGAGGAATGTGCCCGAAGGCCCGCCCCAGCGGCGGGGGTGGCGTGCCCCGTGACGGAGGAGCAGCGGCATGTCGCGCACTTCTTGGGCTCGACGCGAATACTAAAAAATTTTGGGCCCCATGCCAACGCCGCCGACTTCTTCTTGCACGCGTGCCCCATCGGCGCGAGCGCGAGACGCCTACGATGTGGAGGTCAACGGTTGAGATCTTATTGTCGCCGTCGTCCAAATGAGGAGGTGCACGGGCCTCGAGGCCAAAGGCGGCGGCGCGACCCCGTGTCCATTTTGCGGCCGGCGCCCCGATGTGCTCTAAGTAGGACGTACAAGGCCGATTTACGGCTCACCCGGCGACTTTTTTTTTGATACCCGCATCCCTGTGGTACTAAAGAATTTGCTTTGGATCTAAATGGGAGATCAAATATTAAAATATTTATGACTAAGAACTTTTAAGGGCTACTTCCTTTGTCCTGGAAAAACGAAATATTTTTATAATAATAAGATGACGGAGGAGTACATCTCACCTTTTTTTTTCCATATCACAATCATGAGCAAAGAATGCGCTTTGGACAAAGTTTCAATCAAATATCAAGAATATAAATCATTAAGAACTTTTAAGTCGTTAAGTTTGTAAAATGGGGAAATCAATATTTTTATAATAACAAGAAGTCAAAGTTATATTTAATACCATAAATATATGAACAAATTCTTTTACAAGTACGGAGGAGGTATAGACTGTATATATTGGTTTAATATTTTTTAATAAAAATATTTAATATAAACAGGTTCCACCACAACAAGAATATAATACCATAAATATATCGGTTGTACAGTACAGTCCCCTTTCATTCGTTTCATTTCATTTGAGAAGGAGAAAAAAGAGTAGCAAATGATTGTACCTGGCCATAATTATAGTTGCCGCGAGAAACGGACGGAGTACCGGATTTTGTATTGATGAGTGAGCAGGAGCACAAGACTGAAAGTATGAAACCGAGAACGCTTGTTGATTTGCTGCCGCGGTTTTCCATTCCAAATGAGCTCCTCCTCGTTCGTTTGTTTCCAACCGCAAAAATCTGCAGCTCCATCAATGCATCCATCCATTTCTCCTCTAAATTCATTTCAAGGCCCATCATCCCCCAGGCCCGGACCCCAGCCCCGGCATAAATTTTGCTGGGCCCGCCTATGGCCCACCCTGCCTGTGTGTGAGATGAAGATCAGCAGATTCAGCACCAAGCTGAGTGATTACTTGATTAGGAGGGAGCTCAGCTCAGACCTCAGAATTGGATCGTGGTTGGCAAGATGAGAGTGTCCATTTCATGGGTGCCTACTCCAATGCTTCATCACAAGCTTATCTCCAAACTAAAAGGCGGTTGACAAGCTAAGTTCTTGTGGTCTATCTATGGCATCAGTGATGGTTTTCCTTTCCACCGCGGTAATAAGCCGTGCCAAACAGGACTTAGAAAGACTGTAAGATTGGAGTCGACGATGATTATACACGGTAATAACAAGCTATTTATTTGGGGTTACATTGATGTTGTTCAAGCAATTTTAGTTTGTTTATTAATATATTATTACAAGAACCCTTGGCACTCGAAATTAATCTCTAGACACCACACCACAACCACACCACATATATTCGGTGTATGATCGGTTTGCTCATCCTTGTCATGTACAGTATGCGTTGTGGAACTCATTTAGTGAAACGCACCGTCCTGTCCTGTTGTAGCTTTGAAGGTGACGGATCTGCGGCTGGTGCCAAACATGACAAGCATCCAAAAAAGATCAGAAGAACAACTTTTGCAGGCCACCAAAAGTAAGTCCATTTCACATTCAAGGGGTTCCCATGCCGTGCTTGTAGGTACTACCAGTACTAGGCTATATATATAGCGACCAAAAGGAACCATATGTGAACTTGAAGAAAAAATATATATAGTATTATGAACACAAGCATTCTCACATACATAGTAATTGATTAGTCATATTACTTTACTTTACAGTGTTGATGTGCCTGCAAAATCCAGGATCTTCATCCAACCTCTAAAATATGTCCTAATTGTCCGGAAAAACAAAACGATAATCATATATGATGCACAAGTACCACCAACCTTAACATGCAGTACTTAATCCAAAAAAATATTTTGAAAGATAATATAAGACAAACAATCAATTGCCTATAAACCTTTATGAACTAGGTTGTTAGGTTCCTTGCTCGATGGATGCTGACCTCCAAGTGTCAAATCGTCTCAAATTTTGGATAGATAGATGTCATTATTTGAGACTAAAATTACTATTCCCCCCAAAATTGTTCTCTATTTCCTAACTATAGGTGGATAATTATTCGTTCCTTAAACTACAATACATGCTATTGCAAATTAAAGAGGGAGAGTACATTGAAGGACCACAAGAGAAGAAGTGTTGGGGTGGTCTCAACTTCTTAAGGGCTTTGTTAGCTTACAATTGATGCCTTCCTCCTCAAATATACAAATGCTGCCACTCCCATCCCATGCAATATAGTTTGTTTGTCCCCACCACTGTGCAGTCTGTGCTGTGTTGTTTTTAAGTGAATGAACCCACCCCTGTCCTTGATGATTGGAGAAAACAAGGCAGGGATGATGGAGCAGTGAGCAGTGAGCACATGAAAAGAGCCAATACTTTCCATGCCCCCTTATATTTATTCCCTTGGAAAGTCTGCAGCATCCACCACTACAGCGCAAAGGGGTGCCCCCCTGGGCAGTGCAAAGGTTAGGCTCACTTGTTCGCATAGACTTTAGATTATTAACTTTGGAATAATTGGTGATCTAATTAGGTTTAGTTTGGATGATCATCATGTTTACCACTAACTAACTTTTACACTCATCTTCTAGTCTAGATACAGACAAAGGAGTGCTTCTTTTGCAATGCAATGTACAGTTTTGTCTCCATGTAGTTATCAGAAAAATGGCAAGTAAACAAACTATTAGTTCTAAAAACATTTAATTTTCAGTTGTGTGTTGGCCTTGAAAGTTCAGTTTTGTTTGGCGGTATTTCCTTAATTCATGCACCTACCTATGTTACTTATGGATGCCCATCCTATCTAGATTTAGTGACATATAAACAAAAACACGAAGCGGACCAAGAGCAACGAATCTTGACTTGATTAATTCATACTGGTTCTTATACATTTAAAGCCTGTTTAAATTTGCTACTTGGATCCACATCCCTACGGTCCTATTTTTCTCCATCACCTAATTCATGGATGGACTAGAGTGGTACAACTAAGAAAATTGTGGTACTACACTAACAAAAACTGTAGTTCGAGCTGTTGCACGAGGTACCACAGATTGAAGACTTGGAGGACCACTGGTACAGCTGCAATATAACTACTGGAAATGACAGCTATTAAGTAACTTGGCACTGTTATATATGGGCACAATAGACTGTTCCAAGAATGGTCACTGAATATGATATGTATCTGATACTCATTTATTCTTATATTTATTTGTTTTATTTACAAAATTTTAATAAATATAACTATAACTATTCCTTCGTTTTTTTAAAACTTTTTACATATTTGGTTTGAAATAAATTCAAACGTGTGCATCTTTAACTTTTGATTATAAAATATATATATAGTTTCATGTCATAAGATTTATACATTTAGATTTATTATGAGAAATACTATCATAATATATAATTCATATACAGTGAAACTATAAAGATTTTAAAAAATGGTTGGTCAAAAACTGTAATGTTTGACTTAGAACAGACTAAATGTGACACTTAAAAACCCCAAGAGTGAGTAGGAGGGAAAATACTCTCACCAGAAGATGTACATCCCTTATTGGCCATCCTTTTTTTTGGAAATCCATTCTTTCCTTGAGGGAACCATGAATAAAGTTGCCACTTTGCATATATATGTTTTTTTTTTTTTTTTGTTATCATGGGTATCTGGTTGGACTCAAGTCACGCAGGTTGTTACTGAAGACTGAAAGCAAAGACGAAAGCAGTGGCAGACATCATTTTACCTACCCTGCAAATCGGGACGACCTGTCCTTGTGAGTTGTGAACACTTCAGGAGATTTACCTGTCAGATGATGGTGCTCTCTGCTTGCTTTTCACACTTCACTTTGGATCAGGCTTTCCACCAGCAACTTTTCACTTGTGAAAACTTCATGACCCTTTTACACGCTAGCAGATAAGGCAGTGCATGTCATCAGTGGATCAAACTCAGGAAAAGCAGGCCGGCATTTCTGCCTACTTTCCCTAACTGAATCTGCTCATGTTTTTCATGATAGTACTACATTCTGTAAAGAGGAGTACAAGTAGTGCTTAGTACTGCAAGTTAGCAGTACAACCTTTTCTACTAGGTGCTGTGCATTTGTTTTGAGGTATCCAAAAGGAGCTTTAGTGGGAGAGCACACAGCAGCCCAGGCTTTTGGAAAGCACAGCTCCCACTACATGCACTTTCTACTCCATTGTCCCTGGCCTTTCTTGAGCAACACTTTGAGACATTCCAGGGGAATGATTGGCCTCCCCTACCCATATTGATGCATCAAATTCCCAAAAAAATTCTTCTCAAAGCAGCCACACCACTCCGAGAGTGAGAGCGAGAGTGGAGTCCATTTAGGTGCCAAAGGAGTTCTACTTATTTAGGCATCCTGCCAAAGGAGCCTCTTTTTCCTTGTTGCCACCTCTTTCATCTTTTTATCAAAGATGGATGTGACTTTATTTTTAATTTTGTTGCTTCAAGCATGACCTGCAACTATGCAAAGGGACGAGCACTATCAACGGCAAAAGGAATGCATATGGTCAAGCTGCAATTGGCTGCTGAATTTGCCTCAGGAGTTAGCAATAATGCCAAATAAATGGAGCTGAACCATGCATTATTGTTGCTTAACTCCTGATCAATTTGATTAGCTTCTGGTGAATTTAGTTTCGTAAACCTTGCTCACAGTTTCAGTTTCAGGATGAGTTGACTGGTTATGAAAATTAGCAGCTAGATTTCTAAAACAACAAAAAGTTCAACTCCTGAATTCATGTAACCTATATAGCTCATGACAGATTTGCAAAACACATGCCCCCAAACAGTAACCAATCCCATAAGTGTGGAGACAGTAAAATCACTCACCTTTTCAACTCAAACAATCACTGTTCAGTTATAATTTTTTTCTTTTAGTAAAGATGGTGTGTGATAGTAACAATTAGGTTCTAGAACCTCTTAAAACACAGTCTTGCCGGTATAGCACATAGTTAGATAGATGCATGTAAAAATTTTACCCTCTTCTACTTAACGAAGGACGACCTACAATGCACGCTTTTTGAAAAAAAAGTAAGACATAATCATCTGAGCCATTGATCTTAATTAAATTCAGTGGTTCAAAACTCAGTGTTTATTTGAAGCCTCTAAACACACATACTCAAGTATGGTACAGATGCTCCCCCCATTGAATTGTTTTGCGGCAGCCAGAATGCTCATGGTACGCGTGGAATAAACCCAAGAATAATCCACTTGCTAGCTGCCGACAAGAAATAGTTGGACTAACCAATATGGCTACTTGAACCGCAACATCGTGATGAACTTTTAGCTTTGTTTGTGTTTTATTATAAAAACAAGGAGAACAATATAGGAGCATGATGATGATAAGGGAGAGAGAGAGAGAGAAGAGAGAGAGAGACTTTTTTGGACCTAGTCTCACGGCATCATGGTGGGTTCTTGAATCCGGACAGATGCGGCAAGCTGGTCTTTTGGGAGCCATCAGAAAGGGACTCGAATAAGATAAGGCTATTGCCACTGGATCGACTCGATTTGGTTGAGGGGAAAGGGAGCGATGTGGACTCTGGGGATCATGCTAGCTGGCTTTTTATAAAATATACAATATGCTATATTCAAAGCAAGACACACGGACGAATTATATGCAAAGATTGTGTGTTGGTATATAGCCATGGGATTCGATCCCCGAACGGTTAAAGAGAGTAGTTAACTAGTTATAGAAGGACTAGTGCATGCCGCATGGCTTTATCCTCCTTATTTTCATTTCCTCACCTTGTGTAATTTTTGTAATTTCCTGCTTGACACGCATGCTTTTATGCAGAACATGGAAAATAAAACAAAAAACTATATATTTTTTCTTGCTTCATCATGAGTCGTAGGTTTTAACTTCACCCCCACGAACCCATGCACACACAGTTTATAAGTATGAGTATTTTTAAACACTATAAGATTGAACTTAAGATTGACAAAGTCACCACAAAGCATATTTACCTTGTAAAAAGGCAGACTATTTCCATCTTTTTACTGGGAATTTCAATTCGATGGTTTATAAACCTAACAGTCATATGATGCAAGAAGTGTGTGTTGCCAGAGTTGGAGATATGGATGTGCCTTCTTTTCTAGGACCTCTATGGATGTCTTGTATGTAAGAGCATTGTGTATCATTGTATTAAGAAGATAAAAGTTTTAAATGTTTATTTTTAAAACAGGCACCTCAAAGGGGCTACATTTTGACTATGAAATTGTGACATTATGACATAAATGAAATGTCAATAGATGTCAATTTTGTTTGTACAATGACTGTTCTTTTATAATTTTCAGCTTTTAAAAATAAATAGATGGTGTGTGAAATGTAACAATTAGGTGCTAGAACCTCTTAAACACACAGTCTTGCCGGTATAGCATATAGTTAGATAGATGCATGTAAAACTTCCCTCTTCTACTTAATGAAGCACACCAATGCACGTTTTTGAAAAAAAAAAAGTAAGACATAATCATCTGAGTCATTGATCTTAATTAAATTCAGTGGTTCAAAACTAAGTGTTTATTTGAAGCCTCTAACACACATACTCAAGTATGGTACAGATGCTACCCCGCATTGAATTGTTTTGCGGCAGCCAGCATGCTCATGGTACGCGTGGAATAAACCCAAGAATAATCCAAACAACCTAGCTGCCGACAAGAAATAGTTGGACTAACCAATATGGCTACTTGAACCGCAACATCGTTATGAACTTTTAGCTTTGTTTGTGTTTTATTATAAAAACAAAGGAGAACAATATAGGAGCATGGTGATGAGGAGAGAGAGAGAGAGAGAGAGAGAGAGAGAGAGAGAGAGAGAGAGACTACTACCTTTTTGGACCTAGTCTCACGGCATCATGGTGGGTTCTTGAATCCGGACAGATGCGGCAAGCTGGTCTTTTGGGAGCTCAGAAAGGGACTCGGAATAAGATAAGGCTATTGCCACTGGATCGACTCGATTTGGTTGAGGGGAAAGGGAGCGATGTGATGACTCTGGGGATCATGCTAGCTGGCTTTTTATAAAATACACAATATGCTATATTCAAAGCAAGACACACGGACGAATTATATGCAAAGATTGTGTGTTGGTATATAGCCATGGGATTCGATCCCGAACGGTTAAAGAGAGTAGTTAACTATGTTATAGAAGGACTAGTGCATGCCGCATGGCTTTATCCTCCTTATTTTCATTTCCTCACCTTGTGTAATTTTTGTAATTTCCTGCTTGACACGCATGCTTTTATGAAGAACATGGAAAAATAAAATTAAAAAAAACTATATATTTTTCTTGCTTCATCATGAGTCATATGTTTTAACTTCAACCCACGAACATATGCACACACACACACAGTTTATACATATGAGTATTTTTGAAGGCTAAGATTGAGCGGATAGATTTTAAGATTTTCAAAGTCACCACATGCATGTTTACGCTGTAAAAAATAATAGTAATAAAAAAATAAATATTTCCATTTTCTTGCATCCTGGGAATTTCAATTTGATGGTTTATAATACCTAACAATCATATGATGCAAGAAGTGTGTGGTGCCATAGTTGGAGATATGGATGTGCCTTCTTTTCTTGGACCTCTATGGACGTCTTGTACGTAAGAGCGTTGCATATCATTGTATTAGGAAGATAGAAGTTTTAAATACAAGAGAAGTCCCGGCTCAAACAGGTACCTCAAAGGGGCTACATTTTGACTATGAAATTGTGATATTATGACATAAATGAAACGTCAATAGACGTCACTTCTCTTGTAGTGACTTTACTTTCTTTAGCACATTAGCCTCTATAGCTAAAATGGTACATCAAATAGAAATTTAGAATCCTTCATAATTCATTGGCCATTTGTATTGGGGAGATGTGGCCATTTTCAGTGTCGGTTAGGTTAGGGCTAGCTCTCAAGAATGATATAATATGCTGTTATGAAAGGTTGTGTTGTTCGAACACCAAACGTTCCTGAGTTAACAAAAGTCTCTAGAGAAAGTACCAAAAGAAAGGTGGAAGGAGAATCATGAACTGTATAAATGGACAACAATTTTATTCCTCTCCCCTGCAATGACCCATGGGGTTTGTATTTATACACTCTCATAGGCGCTTTACACATGGCTAAAATACTTCCGTGGATTTGGAGCATGTCCTAACAACCTAAGGGCAGTTCAACCCAATACAGTGTTATCCGCCGTCCCTAGTGATCACCTCCCTTAGTTGATGACCGACCGTCTTTAACATGGGGAGGGGACCGCCCCCTATTGGCACCGCCTTCGGTCTCCTTCGATGGGGACTCCGGTCTTTGACTACATGCTCTCATTTCTCACTCTTTTTTGCCTTCGCTGCTACAGCGCCGAAAATGACATAAAGACTATCTGCATATGGTTAACACTTGTAGAGATGACGAAAATAAGGACTTAAGCCATAAAGCAAATGTCTTAGCTCGAGCCTATGGACTCGCCCTTCGTCTTGACTCTTGATGCCCTCACTATTTTGCTCCTTTGTGTCCTATGAACAGTTGTGCCCCAGAAGCATTGCCTGTCGCTCGTGCTTTCGGCAATGTCGCCCCGACGGTGGAGAGAGCGTGTTTGTGTGTTTGGGGGGAGGGAGGGAGGGGGTGTTGACGATCAAGAGTACTGCGTGCATGTCTCATGGTTGGTTAGTTAATTTGTCAGTTTCGAGACATGGAAAACCGTTGTTTTTGAAAGCCTAACCCATGACGTGCACCGTTTTAAAAATCTCCGAGTCCTTTTTTTTCCCTTATCGTAGCTTAGCTTTTATGTTTGGGTGCAGTAAGCAAGTGGGCATAAGCTGTCTTGTCGTTGTGAAGGCTCGATGCTGATTGTACAACCATGCATGATCTCTACCTTTTGACCTGCAGCATTTAGAAACCCTTTGATCATTAATTCTGTCGTCGTGTCGCATTCTTCTCCAATCAGTCGAGCAGCAGCTACGTACTCAGATCGTAGTACTTCTGACACGGAGATTAACTAACAGACTAGCTAGTTAAGTTGTAAATTACTACATCGCAAAAAAAAAAAAAAAGTAGTAGTAAATTAGTACTAATCAGGCCATTATCAATGCAGCTTGTGCCACGTACGGTGATTAAATAAAGAAAGGAAATCGATCGGAATATTTTGTGCCCAGCTTCCGAGAGGGATTTTGGCGATCTTGGTTGACTAATTACGACGCCACGCCGGGGAAGAGCTAGCGCACAATGCAACTTTCTCCGCTGCTAGCTGTGGACTAGGAAGTCGGCATGTTGATGTTGGACGCTGCTAAAAACGGGATCGTTTTATCTCATCATCTAAACCAAAATTAAGCGTACTGTCTTAGTGCTGGCATGTTGCGATTTCGCCGAATAATTGGCTTCAGTATGAAGTCGGTTGCGCATTGGCACGTATATATTATATATAGTTTGTCCAGAAAGGATGGTGTACATATATATGATATATATATATAACTAATAGCTAGTATGATCGATGTTCAAGTGTGGCCGGCCTGGGTGTCAGAGCCGGACGCCACCAGCCGTATATGAATTTCCGGTTGTACGTTGCTCAAAGGTGTGCACCGTACGTGCAGAAATAGGCCGGATCGGAGTACTCGCTCAGCTCCATGACCTGATGGAGTGTAGTGTACCGACGACCCATCATACACCATACTGCGAGCCGACGAAACTGGCGTCAATGCAAAGTGTGTAAACGCAAGGCCAATAATGGCCGGCCGGCCACGTACGTACGTCACCAGATTTATGTGTTCGTTTGTTTGCTCGTTTATTTTAGGCATATGCAACAGATATCCTTTCTGTACGTACGTTCGTTCCTACTCGCAGTCGCAGCGAGCAAACATGGGCGTGCACGCAGGCATACGTGCATACATAGATGCACGGTATGGAAGCTCCAACCCAAGGTTCGTTCGATCTGGTCTTCTGGACGTGCGCACGTACGGCAACGGCCGCCGCAGCATGACGATCGAATGCCGTGTGGCCACTGGCTCGCGCCGGCGCCTCCCCAGCAGCACCAAAGGACGGAGGCGGTGGCGGTGGCGGTGGCGGCATGCAGCCGCACGGAGGAACCGGCCGGCGACCTTGTGCACTCGATCCTTTTTGGTCGGATCTGTCCGGCGACTCAAAGCACGCGGCGCCAGCCAGCAGCAGCTGCCGACTACCGTCACCGATCACGGAGGCCTTTTGCTTTTTAATCGCCGGCCATTATCGTCCCATCCCGTGTCCCTGCACCAACAAAGTCACCCAGCATGCATGCCGGCCGAGGCCGACCATCCCGTTGACGCCCAACGCATATGCGGCCTTGGCAATGGCACATCACCAGGCCAGTTCACCACCGCAAATAAAACCGCGTGCTTGAACGCGTGCGTACGTGCGGCCGGTGCCGGGGCATGCAGCCGCTGGTCACCATGCATGCACCGGCCGGACGCGCTGGCTCTGTGCGTGTCCCTGTCGCGAATACTATCACGGAGCCTGCACAAAGGTCAGCACTACGGATCGACTTTTCTACTGCTCGTATAGACAGACAGTGATGCATGCATTTGCTCCATCCATACCCACAGAGGCAGACCGGCTAGTCGCTTGCTTGCATTGCATCGTCTCGGATCAACGTCCGGACCGGAGACAAGGGTTGTCATGTCAACCTTTTTAACCATACTATCCGTTGCACTGTGGCGGCGTTGATCCGAGACCGGCTAAAAGCTAGTAAACCAAACAGATGCCTTTTCACTATGGCACCCAGGTTCGGCTAGGCGGTGGCGGAATTTAGGCGGACGACTTATGCACCTAGAGCCTAGTCGGGAACAAAAACCCTAGGCCAGCTACAGTTGTTTTCTTAGTAGGGTCTAAATACATGTCCGGCGATACATCATATATTTGCCGCTAAAACAAAATAGGCGGATAAGAGCCGACTACTTTAGTCTAAAATGAAGCCCATCAAAACAAACATAACTATTTTGTATGATTTTCGACCGCCCACCTTTTTCCTCCCTCCCCCTCTGTCCCTTCCCCCAGCATGCCGGCTGACCATCCCCGCCAATGACGCGGAACATGCATCACCAGGCCAGTTCGCCCCCACAAATAAAACCTTTGCTTGAACGCATGCGTACGTCTTATCTTTGCCGGGGCCATGCAGCCGCTGGTCACCATGCATGCACCGGCCGGATGCTCATGCTCCCATTGTCCCTTTCGCGTTTCCCATCGAAAGCTCAACACTAGCGGATCGACTTGTCTACCCTGGTATAGACGATAGTGATCCATGCATCATCTCCATCCATCTACACCAGCTGCTACACAAGATATCTATTGCATTGCATTGTCTCGGATCAACGCTCGGACCGGAGACAAAAAATGGCGGAGGGGCGTCAACCTTTTTCCCATACTATCAGTTGCGCTGTGGCGGCGTTGATCCGAGACCGGCTAAAAGCTAAAACCAAACAGCTGCCATTTCAAAAGCCAGCTTAGGGAAAGTCAAGTGTGATGGCGAGCCAAACAATTCTTACACAAGGCCTTGACCGGCCTCCACAAAAATTCTACACTGCTATAGTGTACTATATACTAGTACAACAACACAACCGTGCAATATACATGCATGAATCCAAGCAATTGAGCGCTAAGGTCAATTTGCACGGATGGGGCGTGGTGAAAATCCCTACTTTTGCTCTTTATTGAATTTGACTATACATGCAAACGCAAAGTCTCTGATTTTCGACCAACCAACTTTTTCCGCGGCTAGCTAGCTAGCTGCAACTTTTGCATATATGTATCCCTTTCACACGTAGACGTAGGCCGCCAATTTAGAATGACTGTGACATGCTTTACTCAGCTAATTTGGTCGACAACATCTAACAAAGGAAACAATGCATTTATCGCGTGATTAGTATTATCTTTGCTATCCATTCTGTTTCATTGTCACCCAACTTCCACCCAACAATGTCTTGTTTTCTCTTTGCATCCTTTTAGAATGTTTTCACAGGTCATCTTACATGTCCAACAATGCCCATGATGTGAGGACAATAATTCGTGTATATCACTAGTGAAGTTTGAATGCTCAGTTTTATCTTTAATTAAAGCAAAACAACTATGAATAATGATTTATATATAAAGAGGAATTTTACAACACTCGCTACCAAAAAATGGAAACTTCTTGGCACGCTAGAATTTCCTTGAGTGTCGAAATTCAGCCGCCAAGGAATCAACTATTTCTAATGGAGCATGTTTTTTCAAATATATAAATATATATAAGTTGTTCCCGTTTTAAAAAAGTTTAAGGCTTATTCGTAGAAATTAAATATTTAAATTGTTCGTTTGTTCACAAAAGGTTAAAAAAGTTATCGGTTTATTACGATGCGATATTTAAGGAAAAACATATTCCAACCCAATGGGAATCGTTCACCCTCCAAACAGTTTTATAAAGTGATTCCTTCGATTCATCATATGCAATGTTATTGAGAGAATCTGAATGTGAGATATTTTTATGAGAATCTAGATCCCTATCCACCCTTAGTATAGATGCTAGCATTTTATTATCGGCTTTTTCAAAATAACTACATCTTTTTGCAAAACACAATGTATTGAAGCCATACACAAACAAATTAAGGTACTTGCTAAAATTCAGGTGCCTAAATTTTTGTTTCCTTTCAAGTGATGGCTATTGCATATATTATTTGCAGTTTTAGTTCATTCAAATCTATGTAGGCATAGAGAAAAGAGACACATAAAAAAGTTTCTATGTCTTCCCACCAACGCCGCCCCCCAAACCCAAGATAGGGCGCCTTGGCGGTTTGAGCTTCATGAACCAAATCAAGGTCCCTCCCTTCTCCTCCGACGGCATCCGTTTGACGTCCACCAGGGGGATCCATCGCCGCCGCCAAATTTTTTTCCTAGTAGATTGAGTCTTTTAGGTTCAAGGTTTCTCCGGAGATCCAATCGAAGAGATTGGCCACGGCGTAAGGCGTCGTCAAGATCGCCGATGGAGCAATGGAGCATGTCGCCCCTCGGCGCGGTGATGGCAAGACGAAGACATCACCATTGATGGAGAATAAGGTACTCCGGCCCTTCCTTTGTCTCGCACCCCCCTGGTTCTATGCAGCCATGGCGATGGGCTTGAGATTTAGTTTTCCAATTGATATCTATCCGGATGTTTTTGGACTTGTGTTCTCTCATGATGAATGTTATTGAAGAAAACGATGAGTTCGACGACGAATCTAGAACCCTGCCAATTTTATTATGTTTGCATGTGGAGTTTTATTATTTATTCCTCTTTTGCAAAACATGATGGATATGAGGATGACCTGAATGTGGATGGTGAGATGGCACTATTCGCAAGATCGATTTTGGGATTGGCATATCCGTTTGGGATGGTTCCTAGATGGTGGAATTTATGGCTTTTTCAAGGTTTCTTGTCTCCCGTCAATGGAGATGGAGTAGTTTAGTTTACTTTTGTAATGAGAGGATGTAACTTTTTAGTATCAATGGATTTTTTTCCTTATCGCAAAAAAAAAAAAAAAAAAATCTATGTAGGCATAGTTTGTAATTTTTGGTTACATTAATGAAAACCCCATTAGACAATGCTAGAAACCCTACAACAGCTAATCTGGATTGGCAAGAAGATAATTAGCAACTTTTTTTAGAATTGTTTCTATAGTCAGACAAGGAAAAAAAAAAAATTTAATATGTTATTATAATACAAAAACAAATAATAAATCATAAAAGTAATAATTTACTTGTACCATCAGCCGGTTCTAAAGAGTGTTGTCTAGAATCATCTTAAAATTCAGGCACTTGGAATAAAGGAATAGTGACAAATTAAACAGATAAACTTACTAGTTAAAAATCCAGGGATTAAGGTCAATTTTTCTGTGATAGATTATTACGCCTAATCCCTTTCCCACTTAGCTCATCGATGTTTAAGCTGAAATGTACATATGCTGCCATCCAAGAGAGCTAGGAATTTCGATAGATGACTGTCCATGGAAACAGTAGCGAAATAGAGTGAATGAAGGGCACTGTCATAATGTAAAGAAAGTCCCTCATCCCATGCAATGCAATGACCCATACGGCGTCGTGTCTCGTGTCCACATTGACAGTTGGATCCATCACAAACACAAACTGATCGACGACATTTCAACCAGGCAACCAAGCATATAGCATGTTGAAACCGAAACCCTTTCCCCACCGCAACAAATTCGTTTCCCACATTGTAAGAGAGTCCACTGCAAGGGACCGGCCGGACCGGACTTCTCCTTTCTTCTCCCGGCCGGCCTCCATGTCGCCACACTAGCTAATGTGTCATTGTCTTGATTAATTTCGCTCTCTTTTTTTCTTTTTTTTTTTTCCTCACACACAAACAACACGACGACTTGAGCTTCAATAATTCGTTCCCAAGGGAGAGATCGATTGATCCACTCATCACAGAAGAAAACAAGCTCGTCAGGAAAGGACGTACACCACTGATAGGAACATGAATAAACGTCGCTGCCAGAAAAAGTCTGAACGAAATACAGACAACCTTATATATATAAATAAAATAAATCAAACAGAGAAAAAGAACATTGCTACACGATGACGAGTACAGTACTAGCACACATGTCTACTTTGTGGAGGAGATTGAGAGGGCCCTTGTTGGTCCTGTGTGGAAAACCGTGTGCCGGGGCGGGCGGGGATGTACGCGTAACGTGTTACGTGTGCTAGCTCTCGCAGAAAGCGGTTTTTGGCGGGGGCAGCAGGAAGCGTGGGCGGTAGTGTGGGCGGTGGTGTCGGGAAGGGGACGTACGCGTACCATCACACCAATACGTGGTGGCGCGGCGGCAGCCTAGCCGGCGACGGCGTTGCGGCCGACGGCGACGCCGTGCCGACCAGCTGCTGCTGTGACATCGTCAATCGCCCGGACCACAGGCCAATGGCCAATCGATACGATCCTCGCTACCCGGCCCGGGCGTACATTCTTGACTCTCGAGGGTGAATGATGTTGGGCATGATCGTACCGAAAGCAATACTAGAGCTTGTTCGGTTCCTCTAGATCGAGTCCTTCGAACCATTTCAACATAAGCATGACGAAATTTATATATAATAGAATGATAAGATTTATGATACCAAATAAGATTAGAATCTTCATTAACCATGTTTTCTAGTATAATTATTTGATGTCATAAATCATATTGAGATAGTTTGACTCTTCAGAAAAAGTTGGAATGGAGAGAGTAAATATTTGCCCTGGTTGAAAACACGATAGCTAGAATTAGCCCTATATGGTCCATGGCAACAATGTTTGCAAAAAAAAAAAAATCCACAAACACTTTAGGGTCCTGTTTGATTTTCATAAGTCAAGTGACTTATTAAGTTAGGTGACTAAAAATAAAGTGACTTATAAATCAGGGGTTGTTTGGTTGCAAGTGACTTATAAAAAAAAAAAAGAAAATGGTTGAAAGTGATTTATAAATCTTAATAAAAACCCCTACTATTTGGCAAAAAATAAGTCACTTATTTTACTTTTTGACTTAATAAGTCCCGAAACCAAAAACAAACCCCCTTAAGGATTATTAAATGAGGCTAGACTCTCCATCGTCGTTTCAATCTTTCTAGCTAATTACATTATTCTTACTTCATAATTTCTACATAGATCATTTGAGAAATATGTGCAAATTGGCAGGAAAGATAACTGGCAACCATGTAGCCACGTTCAAGTGAGCAGCTAATATGGATTTCTTGACAGCGATAGCGTTATTATATAAAGTCTTTATCGAGGTTAGCTAAATATTTTAGCAAATCTAGAAATGCTTTTGGTTTTTGTTGCTCATTAATGATGACATGACTGCTTAACAACCTCGTAATTAATTACACATCTAGACTACTCATCCTATTTATGGGCAGTTTTTGTGGAAGAAGTTGATCGAATGAGATAATGTCTATCCAAGTAGCATTATGTGTATGCATACACAAAAAGAAAAGTGTACAGTAAGTATCATAAACATAGAAATTTTAATTCATCGTCGAACCTATAATTTCTCATCTGAAATGCTTGCATGGTCGAGACTATAACAACATACTAGCAAATAGAGATAGATAGCACTATACTATGATAACAATATCAAACAATTTTCTACTAAAACCCCAATAAACAGTATTATGACAATTGTTCTTCTTCTAAAATTAAATCCAATGTACAGTACACATGTCTCAAATAAAAGTTGAATTTAATTGAGAGGAGGAGATTAACTTTGTAATCAATTACAGTAAGTATCAGCTTTAGGCAACCCAACCTGGAGGTGACAGTGAACTCTCAAGTCAAGAGAGGATCAGCTTTGCTTTTCACCCTAATCCTAATCCCTCTTCCAAAGCTATACTCACCTTTACAGACACTTTCCTGCCGCTAGCTGCCGACTTTAAATAAGTGGCATGCATGACAAAGCAAGTAGGCAGATTATGGTATATATTATTTAACAAACAAACACGGCACCCCGAGGATGGATATGACGAAAGACAACTTTTCGCAGGGTGGGCAAGATTGGCAAGTAGCACCCTGGTTCATACCGGAATATTACTTTCAAGGACAGCTAATAATATACTTATATATATAATATATTTTTTCATTCAATTCAAGATGCGATGAGAGGAGACCAAAGAAGATACCAGCCACAAGGTCCAAACTCACACTGCAGGCCATTGAATTCCAGACGAGTATGACAAAAAAAAAAAAGGATGGACAAGCTACTACCATGCATTTGTGTGATTAAATATATATAAAAAAGTTTTTAATGATTTTTTAATGATCTTTATTAAATTATTTATATCTATAAGCTTTTTATTAAATTAACTATATCTATAAGTTTATTAAAAATTAACTATATCTATAAGTTTTATTAAATTAACTATATCTATAGGCCTTAAAATATATATCTATATAAGCTTCGAATGATAAATTGCCGACCACCACCGGGTGAACCATCTAAATTTCTCACAATAGTACAAATCTAGAACAAATAGTAAAAACATTCAGCACCTATTTACTTCTAGCTAAAACAAAAAATTATACTCCACCAGTACAACACCTGTTTAGTTGTGCAGCCACAAGGGCTGCTTGTAGCAGTCATAGGCGGTAGATTTTGCCTTTTTTCCGTAATTTAACCCTTTTTGTCAAAAATTCATGTTTACCGTCCCTGAACTTTTTAGACCCTTTTCTCGGCACCATAACTTACAGCGCCGAGGTTACAAGTCTCAGGGGTGTAGGGTCGGAGGGCAATGATTGCATGGCTAGCAATGTGGCGATGACGTGGTCAGAGGTAGGCACCATGGTCTACATTTTCTATTATAAACCCCTACAAGAGCAGACACAAAAATGTTAGGATGTTCTTACTCTTTTCTAAGATTAGAAATTTTAAACCACTATATCTAGTAAAAAAGTAAAAAATACAAACCATGGTAAAAGAAATAATGTCAAGTCATAAATATCAATCACCAAGTGTGAATCATTGTGTGCAATTAATTGTAAATAAATTCATTGTTATGCATAAAAAAGCATGCAACCAAATCCAATAATAAAACATGCCATATAGAGGCATGCTTGGAGGTAGGCAAACCAAACAAAATCATTTTATCTTTTCACAAAAATTCTTCACTTGAACATCAAATCGAGATATGGTGTCACCATTAAGGTTATTTTTTTATGCATGATTTGACATTCACTAAGCAATATTTTTTATGAAATATTAAGAAAACAAGTATTTACACTTTAAAGGAGATATTTCTATGAAGCATTTTTTTAGTATAAAAACTCATAAATGCAAATATAAAATGTTAGGATGTTCAATTCTTCTCTAAATTTTAAAATTTTGAAACCGAACAAGTTTATGTAACCACTAAACATTTTAGGGAAAACATTTTTATATAGAACCCCACAAATATAGGCATAAAAATACAAAGATGTGCTCTTCTTCCAAACACAATTGAAATTTGAATCATGGGTGTTTCATGTGAATCATTGGAATTTTAGTACCTGCAAGTTCATGTGGCTTCGTTTATCTTAGTTCTGATTATAGAAACCAATTTAATCGATATAGATACTCAAAGTTGAGGCCATAGGCATAATATATAGAAATTTTAAGTTCCTAACTTTTTTTCGGTATTTGAAATTTGAGTCTCGACTATAGTTATGACAACTTTTTTTTAGTTTTTAACATAGAAGCTCATGCAATTGATTGGTGGTTTCTATGCCTATATTAGTGGGGTTCTATACTCAAGAACGCTTCATAGATCTCTCTCTATCTCTCTCACTCTAAAAAGTAAATCTATGAATTCAAAAAATCAAAATAATACATTCTCAATGGACCTCAAATTATGCAAGAAAAAAAAAAAGTAGCAATCTAGGGGTGAAAACCATTTCTCAACAAAATGTTTCAATTAAAAAGTTATCACTAATAAATAGTGGATTGGATTTGGATGGGGTTGGGATTGATCCTATTTTTTTTTATCTTTCTCACGAGATATTGTTATGCTCGGTGAAGAAGAAATTTATGATTATAAATTTGGTTTTTATACATGCATGTAATGTGTTGAACAACAAACTCGGACCATGATCCCCCAAATGTAAAAATCAAGTCTAAACATAAAACATCATATTTAGTAAACCTATGCAATCACAAATAATCATTCCACAATCATAAATCACTTTAAATTCGGATATGAATTGTTTCAATTTTGATAGTACTACTCATTTGAATTATGTATTGTTAATTATTTGAACTAAGGAATGACTATGCAACCACATAAAATCTCGTAATCAAGTCAAAAATTCTAAAAGTAGCATTATTTGTTACTACTTGTATTATTTTTGTTATAATAAAAGTGATGATTTTTATTCTTGCAAATTAAGATTCTTCTAGCCAAAATGAAAGACGTGCTTTAACGTGTAGATGATGCTTAGGTAGTAATTATTTAACTTTTTCTCACAAACATATTCATCAAATTTCAACAAATCAATATATTTGGCATGAATCCACCATCATTAGATACATGTTGCTCGACTAGGATCCATGTAAGATATATCGTGGGCTTGAACAAGACCTAAGATAAGTGTGACAACGAGACACACCATGTGTATGAATTATGATCATTGCATTTGTTGAATCACCGAGTGTGAGCCTACAACAAGGTTTTGTTTATCGATGTCATATAAATAAACACAAAAGAATTGTGAAGGCTTTGTTTATCCATGGATTTTGTCATATTTATATTATTATTATATTTTTTGCTATACCTAGAAAGAACAAGTTCCATGTATCTACTTAAATTTTTTGAAGATATGCATCAACACTTCCCATATTTTGGACATACCTAAAACAACTCAAAAGTCAGCACAAAGAATAATCAAGGAAGATAATGAATTATATGATTGGGAAGAAAAAAATGTACTTCTAAGATTACTTCTTGTCCAACTACATTTGAACTTGGTATGGTTCTTCGAATGAAGATTCCACAACAAGTGAAGAAAATATCAAACACAAACATATATGGAACTGAAGTCATTTAAAGCCATGCTCTTGTTTTCAAATCCAAGGTCTTTACTAAAATGTCATTAAATAATTAAACCTTCCATAATTTTCAATAAACAATCTTGCAACTAGAAGACATAAAAACGAACAACCATCATTACAATTTTGTAAACTTAATACATCGCCCATCGTCCCCACTAGAGACAAAGTAGCAACCCAATCTACTAGTAGATCTAGCATGGTAGGCGAGCAAGGCCTACTCGACCACCTACCATTGATGGCCTCGCCATGGGATGAGCTTGGTGAAGACAAGTGTCATTGACAAATGGTGAACTTTGAGGGCTTACTTGACTCCTTCACCTATCATCGCTATCATCGACCACCTCATTGATGGCCTGCCAAGGTTTCCTTGGCTGGTATTTGAGGACTTTATATCGTCCTCATCCCATCCTCAAAATTTTTCCCATTGGCCGCATTGGGGAGAAGATATAGTCAGTGCCTATGGGTGGATGCATAGGGATGAGGATGACGATAGTGAGTTGGACTATAGCCTACACTCACCGGATGCGGAGGCCATGACGATGGTATAACGTTTGATGGGACAGCCAACGACAATGTCGAGGACGAGTAGCTAGCGTCGGGGCGAAGTGTAGAAGAGATGAGATCATTGTAGGGGAGAACTGTTAGGCTTTGACACATTTTTTTAATTGTCAGGAAAGCCCACAATTAGACCTTTACATTGTGGCGTGATAGAGATAACTAAAGATCACTTTAGTTTTGTACATCGCTCATGACCTCACACACATATCAGCTATTATTATTTTATCAATGGTCAACCTAATCACATGACATACCTTTTGTGTTTACACCATTTGTTAGGTCGTCATATGTTATTAGTTTGTTTTTTTTGAAATAAGTGTATCAAATAAATCGGAGACCCCACAACAAAAAACATAAAATAATATACTCAATATACATGTAAAGACTATCTATTTGGCAATCAGGTGTTTTTTCCCATGTTCCCATACCCATTTTTTCCTAGTTCTTCTTCTTCCTCCTCTTGTCACTAGTTGTTGTTCTTGCTCACATCATCTCCGCACCGCCAACCACCGCCAACCACCACAAGCAATAGGGTTTGCCGGCCACCAAACCCTAGCGCCGATATCGCCTTATTGCCTTCCCCCCTCCCCCCAACACCATCTTCTCCAACTTTGGCAAGCTCGGACCACTCCGAAACTCCCCCGAACCCTAGCCCAATGGCCGCCACCGCCGGCCGGGAGCCTCCAAACCCCACCAGTCATCATCCGCACCGCTTGGTCCCCGCTTGTCTCCTTCCTAGGTGGCTACCCGCACCGCCGGGGCCCCTTGTCTCCTCCCGTGTGGCCCCTTCGATAGCCACTAAAGTAGCAAAGATTGGGATGGCGAAAACCCTAGACGCCATGCCGAGGAGGAGGAGGAGGAACCGCCGCCGCCGCCGGTGCAACCCAAGTCACCGGTGTGTTATAGCCTTCATGTACATAATATAGAATTACTTATATATAATAAAATGATATAAAAAGGAAAAAAAAAAAAAAAAAAAAAAAATCTGTTCACCTCCTTCCCTGGACCGCGTGGGTAACAAGATGACGAAATGCGACGTCCACGGGGAGGAGAGATGTTGTAGGAGACGAAGATTCTATTCGCCTCCTTCCCTCCCCCTGCTCCTCTGCTCTACTACTACTTCTTCACTTCTCTCTCTGCCCTCACCTGACTTCCTCCTTCCTGCCCTCTCTCTCTCTCGATACTACCGCCTCCGCTCCCCTCCAAGCCTCTCCTTTTTTTCCACCCTCCCCCCAGGCTCCGACGTCCTCCGGCTTCCAGGGGCGGCGCCGAGCAACACAACAACCCCACGACTACTTGGTCACCGAGCCAGCCAGCCAAAAAAAAAAGGACTCTTCTTTTCGGTGCTCCCTGATCGATTGATGAGCGGCGGGCGTCGGCGGCGATGAGGGCGGATCTCAGCACCATCCAGCAGACGCTCACGCCGGAGGCGGCGGCGGCGCTGGCGCGGGCCATCGACGAGGCCGCGCGGAGGAGGCATGGCCAGACCACGCCGCTCCACGTCGCCGCCGCGCTGCTCGCCGCGCCGGCCGGCCTGCTGCGCCAGGCGTGCGCTCGCGCGGCCGCCAGCGCCGGTGCCGGTGCCGGGGCTGTCGCCGCTGGCGCTGCGCACCCGCTGCAGTGCCGCGCCCTCGAGCTCTGCTTCTCCGTCGCCCTCGACAGGCTGCCGGCTGCGGCCTCGGCGGCCTCGGCGACGGCGCATGCGTCGGGCCCGCCCGTCTCCAACGCCCTCGTCGCCGCGCTCAAGCGCGCGCAGGCGCAGCAGCGCCGGGGCTGCCCCGAGGCCGCGCAGCAGCCGCTGCTCGCCGTCAAGGTCGAGCTCGAGCAGCTCGTCCTCTCAATCCTCGACGACCCGTCCGTCAGCCGCGTCATGCGAGAGGCCTCCTTCTCCTCCGCAGCCGTCAAGACCCTCATCGAGCAGTCGCTCGCGTCGCCTTCTCCGCCGCCCTCCACCGCCACCGTCTCCACCACGACTACACCCCTGGCCCCGTCCCCCTCTCCGCTCCCGCGTGTCGGCCCAGCCAACGCCTACATCAACCCTCGCCTTTGCGGCCGTCGCAGGCGGCGGCGGCGGGGGGGACAACGCCTACATCAACGCTCGCCTCGCGGCCGTCGCAGGCGGCGGCGGCAGCGGGGGGACAACGCCTACATCAACCCTCGCCTCGCGGCCGTCGCAGGCGGCGGCGGTGGCGGGGACAACGCCTATCATCAACCCTCGCCTCGCGGCCGTCGCAGGCGGCGGTGGCCGGGGGACAACGCCTACATCAACCCTCGCCTCGCGGCCGTCGGCGGCGGCGGTGGGGGGGACAACGCCTACATCAACCCTCGCCTCGCGGCCGCCGCAGGCGGCGGCGGGGACGACGCCCGCAAGGTGCTCGACGTCATGCTCAAGCCGGCGCGCCCGCAACCCGGTGCTGGTGGGCGACGCCGGGCCGGACGCGGTGCTGAAGGAGGCAGTACGCAGGATCCCGATGGCTGGGTCCCCTGCCCTCGCCGGAGCCAAGGTTTTGCCGCTCGAGGCGGACCTCGCCAAGCTCGCCGGCGACAAGACTGCCATGGCAGCGAGGATCGGCGACCTGGGCGCGGTGGTCCAGAGGCTCCTCGCGGACCACGGAGCCGTGGTTCTTGATCTTGGGGATCTCAAGTGGCTGGTGGACGGGCCGGCGGCGGCAGCGTCAGACGGAGGAAAGGCGGTGGTGTCGGAGATGGCGCGGCTGCTGGGGCGGTTCGGAAGCGGCAAGGTCTGGGCCATCGGTACAGCGGCGTGCGCCACCTACCTACGATGCAAGGTCTACCACCCAACTATGGAGGCCGATTGGGACATCCAGGCCGTGCCTATCGCCCGCAGCGCACCGCTCGCCGGCGCAGCTCTCAGGTGTGTTTTTCTTGGCTATTTCGCCTTCTGTTGCATCTACCATATCTGCTGCTGTTCTTGTTATTTTTGTTTTTGGTGACCCAAACTTGTATCAGTTTTTCCGTTGTCTTGGACCAGACTAAAATAATAAAATTAGCTTATAGCACTTGATAACCAAAATTTACTACAGTTGAATAGTTGGTCATGAATCATGATTGCTAGTACCACTCCAAAAGGTCTGGTGCCTTTTCTAATAATGCAATAGGTTTCTAATTTTGTACCGTGTGATCCAAAACAAATGATCTAATCAATTTATGGAAATTTATAGGCCTGGAGCCACTGGAATTCTGGGCAACTCAGTGGGGATGTTATCGCCTACGCTCCGGCCTATGCCGGTGACGCCAACGGCACTCCGATGGCCACCAGCCGCAGGGAGTGACCATCCTCTCGTGGCTAAGCCTGCCATGTGCCAGCGTTGCAAGGTTGGCTATGACGGTGAGCTTGCCAAGCTCGTAGCGGAGCAGAAGGAAAAGCCAGCGTCACGCCCTGAGGCTGTTAAGCCTGGTTTGCCACACTGGATGCAGCCCACCAGTGATCAACCACAGGTTTGTCTTTTCGATGTGTTAGCTTGTAAAAGCAGCGTTGCTTCTATTGGAAAGGTGATTGATATAGTTATTTATGTTTTCACAGACCAAGGAGCAAGAGTTGAAACGGAAGGAGGCTGCCGAAGAGCTTGAGAAGAGATGGCGTGAAACTTGCGCCCGTACCCATGGTAACCGTGCTGGGGCGCCAGCTCTCTCCTTGCCGTTGGCTGCCTTGGCTCCACGCCCGCCCGTTGAGCCCAAGCTACAACTTGCCAGGGGTGGTGTTCCCACCCTTAAGATGAACACCAGTTGGGAGAAGCCTGAGGGTACCCCTACGTCTGAGCTTCGTAAGAGTCCACCAGGCAGCCCAGTGAAGACAGACCTTGCACTTGGTCCCTTGGATCCTGGTGCTACTGTGGAGAAAGACCAGAAGGAAGATTACACAGAAGGGCTAACTGCTATGCAAAAGGCTAAGATAGCTGGAATATCTGATATCGAGTCTTTCAAAAGGCTCCTCAAGGTGCTCACAGAGAAGGTCAGCTGGCAATCTGATGCTGCCTCAGCAATTGCTGCTGTTGTAATACAATGCAGAACTGGCAGTGGGAAGCGGCGAAACATTGGGACAAGGGGTGACATATGGCTCCTGTTTGTTGGTCCTGACCAGGCAGGCAAGAGGAAGATGGTGAGTGCATTATCTGAGCTGATGGTAAATGCTCAACCAGTGGTTATAAACTTTGGTGTTGACTCTCATTTGGGCAAGGATGGTAATGCGGGTTTCTGGGGGAAAACCTCACTTGACCGGGTCACTGAGGCAGTTCGGCAAAATCCATGTTCAGTTATCGTCCTTGAGGGCATTGATCAAGTGGACGTTGTTGTGCGAGGAAAGATCAAGCGGGCAATGGAGACTGGTCGCCTGCCAGACTCCCGTGGCCGTGAGGTCAGCCTTGGTAATGTCATCTTTGTTCTCACCACAAATTGGTTACCTGAGGAACTCAGGAGACCAAAGTTTGAAACATTGCTCCAAGATGAAGGAAGGATGTTTGAGGTAGCCACCTCTAATTGGCAACTAGAGCTTTCTATTGGGGACAAGCAGGTTAAGCACCGAGCGGATTGGCTATGTGATGATGCTCGTCCAGCGAAGGTAGCCAAAGAATTGTCCGGTGGGCATGGTCTATCACTTGACCTTAATTTAGCAGTTGGGGCATCGGATGACACTGAGGGCTCACGGAATTCCAGTGATCTCTCCGTGGAGCAAGATCAGGATAAAGGGCACCTTGCAGTCAAGTGTTCAACACCAGCCCCTGATTGCGATCTGTGGAATCTGGTTGACGATGCCATTGTGTTTCGGCCAGTTGATTTTGCACCATTTAGGAAGACTGTTACAGATTGCATATCGGCGAAATTCGACTCAGTCATCCGGAGCAGCAACTCATTCAGAATCGATGAAGACGCTGTTGATCGGATGGCTGGCAGCATCTGGCTCACTGACGAGAAGCTTGAAGACTGGGCCGATAAAGTGCTTACGCCCAGCATCGAACGATTGTGGCGCAACGTGAAGCATTACAACGGCCGTGCTGTTGTCCGCCTTGCAGCAGTCACAGACAAGGCATTGCCAAGGTGGGGAGGGGGTCGAGAAGGGTTACCAGCGACGGTACCAATCACCATTGATGGAATGTAGAGAAGGAATTTGGGGAAGTACATTCTTTTGTATGGTAGGTATGTAAATATTGGGGAGAAACTCAGGGGGAGGTTACTATATAAGCACATAGGGGAGGAAGGGAGAACATCCCTTTGACTACCAAATAGGCATGGAGGTTATAGATTTTATAACAAAAAAATGTGATCTATAGTTTTGATAATATATGTAGCTATGTTCCTTGAAACAAAAAAAAAAAGGTTTCTTTTTGGACTTGCTAATGTTGCAAGGATTGGTGTATAGGAGGTAAATAATGATGTAGCCCTCAATCAAACTCAACTCCTATCAGAGCAGTTGTGATGCATAAAACTATTAGCTTGCATCAAGTGGCAAAGATTTGACATGTGAACATATGATTTTCTTTTCTGGGAGCTCTAGTGGTGTTTGCTTTGTTTGATGTGAATGTATCAATACATCCTCAGCTTCATGTATGTCTTTGTATTTCTGTGGAAGACTACTGTTGGAAAATGGGACACATTCATAGTTGTCTTTCGGCTGCAGAGTTAAAGTTACTCCCTAAAAACGTTTTTGTAGTAGTTTGTCGTTTTTTAAAAAAAACTTTTTGAACTTAGATGTTTGTTTGATCATCCGTCTTATTTTTCAAAATATTTATGTAAATAATAAAATAAATTAATCAATATTTAAGTATATTTATTGATAAAATAAGTCATAACAAAAAATAAATTATATTTGTGTAAAAAAATTGAATAACACACCCCAATCCGGGGGACACAATAATTGTCTTTGGCTTCAGAGTACTAGTTAGGTCCAAATAGATTGAATGAAGAAACACGTGTGGTCCTCTATTTTTGTTCAAAAGTTTATTGCTATTGCCGACTTCTTTTTTTTTTTTTTTTTTTTTGGGTTACATTTCGCCTAGTTCCCATTTTCGCATATATCGTTTTCAAGGTTGAGCTGAGTGATGAATCTCACCCATGCTGCCGTCCATGTCAAAACCTAATTTCCAATAATTCCCAAAAATGTTTTAAAGTAAGTGCATAAAGGTGTTCCTGGTTTCTCCCTACTTTACATGTGACAACATTTCTCCTTTATGTATACCTTTTTGAGGAGGTTAAAGGTTGACCACACAGATCACTACTACCACTTTATGCTGTGATTCGTCTATTTTACACCTGTTGCTTCCTCTACGTACTCTGCCACTTGAGTTTATTTCCAAAAAATAAAATGAGATCATCAGAGATTTTGTTTCACCTTTGATGTGTCATGTGGCCAATTAGGTGGTGCCCTGCCACCCACACCACACCTAGTCAATCAAGCTATTTAATGTGTGTTAGTTACGGAGTATACAATGTGGCATGGCTTGATCCACCAACACCACACTTATTTGGAACTGAGAGGCATCTTTGTTGTTGTCTCCATGGAAAAAAAAAAATCCTCCTCCTGGTCCAAAAACCAAATGGCCACTTTTTGGCCTAATTGCGGGCCCACACTGATGTGGCAGATCACCAACTCGAATCAACTTGGAAACATTCCATGCTTACTTATTTATATATATATATATATATATATCAGTAATAATGTTAAGTGCTGATTAGAGGCCGACCTGCCTGAGTCACCCTGACCGAGATCTCCGGTTGTAGGGGACCCGTCTGTCAGCGACCCATCGATCGCTTATCGGCGGGGTACGTGTAGCCATGGCCAGTCTTGTTTAATCCATCAAGTTGTTTATCTGATCATGCTGGGTCACCAAAGCTTTGCGAAAAGGCACGGCTGATCGATTGTTTAAAGCTACTTTCCATGTGACGAAAAGATAAGGGTCTAATTGCACCGTTTTTTGTCTTATATTGACATGGGAAGAGAGAGAGGCGTTCGTTGCTGGACTGCATCAGCATCCTTCTTCAGATAAACTTGGCTTTCAGGGGGTCCACTTGTCACTGATTGATTGGGCGGCCATACCTCTGATGCTGATGCTGCAGTGGTCGTGTCGTAGGTAATACGTTTTAGTCAGTCACCATGGTGAAAAGGTTAGCAAGCAAGCCGTGTGTGTGTGACTGGGTGGGCACTGTCATCAATTGCCTTTTGCACTGCCTTTTTAGTTGCTAATGGGCTCATGCGTCTCCTTCTCTCTTTTTATTTATTTATTTGTTTGTTTGTTTGTTTGTTACTGTACATGTTTGTGACTTCACCTTTTGTGGCCCTCTTGTCCCATGTGAAGTGAAAGTGATCATCATGAAGCAACAGCTTGGGTTTATATGGCAGTTTTGCTTTTGTTTCAACTCTAGAGAGAAAGTGGAGGGTGGAGTGAAAAGATTAATTATATATGCCTTGCTTTTTTTTTTTTTTTGGATGGCCACCTGAGTTCTCATCCTACTTTTAAGTGCTCAGAGAGGAAAAACACACACTCCAACGAGTCCCTACTAGAGCCCTCGTTCCTATGGTCGTTTCAATGGTTAGCTATTTGGCTATCTATATGTGACGTGGCAAGGAAAAAAAGAAAGAGTCAGCTACGTCATAAATAGCTAGACTATTTCACGTAGCCCAAGAACATGTGGGTCCAATAATATAAAATAATCTTTGTTGTTATCTCTCAACTCCACATCAGCCGACTACATAGCTAGCACTAGCTATTACCATTGCGGACGCCCTATGTGTGCGCTTCATTCTTTCCCACTCGTGAGACGAAGACATTATATAGCGCGACCGGATTTGCCCAATAGGTCACCACTTACCTCGCCCGAGCGCGAGAACCCATCCACGCGCCTCTCCCACGCAATAAGACATTAGCCCGACCCGATCTACCCAACAGGTTGCGCCCTAGATCTTTCCTTCTCTACTCCTTCCCCTCGCCATCCACACGAGTAGGAAGATACCGACGCTAATGTCTTCCGAAGAGGTTGCGCTACCACAGCTCGTTCCCCTTCCCGCCAGAGCCCTTCCCCGGCCACTGTGGAAAAGCAAATAGCGGAGTGAAAGATGATGACAAGTGAGGTCATTTGTAGTGTCAGTCTATGTAAGAATGAATTTGAGGGCTCTTATTGGAGTACGACACACAAAACAAAGCCTGCTGGCCTCAAATAAAAAAAATATATATGTAGGAGTGATTGTTTTGAGGGCTACTAAAGTTGCTCCAAAAATTTTACACAAATAATTTTAGCATAGATAACAAGTTGCAAGGAAGTCTTGTTACAAAGGAGTGTAGCGTGTCCGATGAACAACCCGGCAGCATGTGGGTCAATCGATCCTGAATCAGCACTATATTGATGCACAGCGTACAACAGGAGTCATAGCCGGCGCGTGACTCTCTCGATCGATCACAGATTCACAGGATCACAGTGGTCGTTAATCGTTGCTTGCTGGCTCTCCGTCGTTGCAACAAAATTGCAGGCGCTGCAGTGTGCTGTGTACGGGGTAGCCCTCCTACACTATATATATTGTGTATCTCAGCTCAGTGCAACAACAGGCTTTGTCTCCCGTACGTGTAATAACGTACTACTCCAGTAGGTGAGTGAATAGGACCAGAACGTACTAACGTGTGCGTGACAAGTGAGAAGATCCAAAGGCCAGGCTGCTTGGCGCTTGCGTGCAAAGATCCAAAGGCGAGGAGGAGACATGCCTCGTGCATGCCTGCCTGCCGGGTAGCTTGCGCCCTGGCGGTACGGGCACGGTTCCTTTTAGTATTTTCACCAGCACATTCATGTGTGTGTGCCGGCCGGACGGACGGCACTGTCCGTAGATCACAAATTAAAAGTGCTGTCAGGTGGGTGGCACTGCCACGTACGACTACTTTCCTACAACCATAGACGTACTACGACGTTTAAACATGAGATGTATATATGATATCGTCGGTACAGCGTTAACAAAGCACACATAGTATTGCATAACTGCATAATAAGAATAAAACTAGTTACTAAATTTATTTTAACCCAAGGTTGTTTATGATTTTTTTCTTGTTTTGATAATTTGTTGTATGGTAAATTAAATTATCTAGACTATGGGAACAAAAAATAATTCTCCTTACGTGCTTTTCACGTGAAACATAATCGTGTTTGCCAAAGTTTAGACTTTTCCAGTACTTTCGTTTGCTGCTATGTATATATTAGATAGAATATACTCTCTCTCCATCTCATAATTCAAGTCGTTTTGGATAAGACTTGGGTCAAACATTTTTGGGAATCTAAATCATGAATAAATTTTAAGACATTGAGTTTCGCAATGGAAAAACCATATGATGAGATTTGTTTTGAAAAATATTTTCATAAAAGTATACATATATCACTTTATAATAAACATTTTTTTTTTTTATAAAAAGTCAATATTAGACTTCTTTATACCGTGTTGCTTTCATAAACGATTTGGGAGTACTTGTTATGTGATACGTTATTACCAACATATAGATATGGTTATGCATACATAGTCATATTAGTTTTTTTTGGTGAGTGGTATAGGTATAGCGATCTCGGTTCACTCGGGGCATATTACCCGCTACCCATTACCCAACCCCGAATTACCCGGATCCAACCCGATCTACCCAAACCCGCAACTTCGGGTTTGAGTTCGGATAGCAATTCATATTACCCGTTTTAGGTAATTCGGGTAGTTACTCCGCAACTTAACTACCCGTACTAAGCAAGCACCCCTGATTCTACTACTAGAACTTGTAGTTTGTAAACTTTTTCCAATTACATTTTCATGTGAACGTTCCATGTTTGTGAATCTTTGATGACTTGTGAGTTGTGGTAGAAAACTTGAACCTATTATCAATTATTTTGTCGAAGTTTTTTTAATTCTATGAAAAAGTCTATAATGTTTGAGAGGTTGCTTGTGAATTCATGTACTTTTTGGTAGATCGGATATACCAACCCAAAATTACATTTTACCCTTTTGAGTTTGGCCATTATCGGGTAATAGTTTTAATTACCCGAAAATTTCCAAATACCGATACATATATCACCCGATAATAAAATATTTTTATAAAAAGCCAAACGCCTTCTTTTAGTGAATCTCGGTCCGTACCTAGTATTTTATAGGTGGGGTTCCCGTCGTGCCATATATAATGATACAAAATCACATTGTAGTACTCGTGTATGATTTCATTTACACCCACGTATTAGTGACAGACAAAGTGGTTCCACTTGGACCACACCTTTTTTTCTAGGTACCTACTCCCTCCGTTTTTTGTTTGTTACTGAGAAGCGTGTTTGTGAGGAAAACACCCACGGTTCTCTAAAGACAAACATTTGACCACACCTTGAAAGATCCTACCTAGTAGTTCTCAGTGCCACGTGGCCTACCCATGCATCTCTTAATTTTAATTCAATGGATCCCCAGCCCCATGCACAACTCCCAACTATAGCTGCAAATCTGCAACATGTGCACTGATCCAGAGTTGGAATCATAATCACCTACTGTAGACAAATAATCAAATCATCATGCACACCAGTGTTGAATTGAAATGGTTCTCTATGTTTTTTTTCCCCTAATGTTTATCAGATGCATGATGATTCAGTCAACAACTTGCGTGGCACACTGGAGGCGACTTGGGAGGGTCGGCCACAGAGAATCGATGTCGATGATGATGATGAGACCTCGAAGAGCCGTTTCTTGGAAGGCAATAATATCCATCAGCCAACGCCAACCCCAACGCCAAATGTGATCAGAAAAAGAAGAAAAAAAGGGCGCGTCCGAAAAGACGGATGGGTGGCTGAGGGTGTGTTCACTTCCCATCTACCACACACAAAAAGTTCATAGAATCAAACAAGTTTCACAGGAGACTTCAAATCTTTTAACGGTGGGATGGTGTATTAAATGTAGATAAATAAAAAAAAAATCCATGTGCATAGTTTTATTAAAAGTTGCGAGACAATCTTTTGAACCTAGTTAGCCTATGATGGGAATGATAATTACCAAATAAAACAAAAAAGTCTTCATTTCATTGCTAACCCAAAATATTTCACCAACTAAACACCCCCTGAAAGACAGAAAGATGCATGCCTTTACACACACACACACACAGAGGTTCATACTAGAGAATCAAACAAGAAAGGACACAGGAGACTTTAAAACTGAAAAGGAGCGGTGGGACCCACCCCACCCAACTAAACTCTGCGTGGGTGTTTAGTTGGTGAAATATTTTAGGGTTGAGCACCAGAAGACTTTTCGTTTTGTATTTTGGTAATTAGTCTCCAACTATGGACTAACTAGGCTTAAAAGATTTGTCTCAAGCACTTTTGAGCTCAAAGGTGCAATTAGTTTTTTTATTTACCTACATTTAATACTCCAAAAATACAAAAAGGATTAGCTATGTGCAGACATGTAGACTTTTGGGTTTCGAAAAGGAACTAAACACCCCTGCATTTCCTTCCATGTGCATCCATTTATTTGCTTTTCCTTCCCCGGACCTAACTCGTCTTGGTGCTGCTCATATGTCTCCTACAACAAATAGATGCATGTTTGCTATCAGTAGTTGTCAAAACAACAAGGCCAAATGGTTGAATTTGACCAGATCAAATGGCCAGTGGAAGAGTCACCAAAAAAAAAAAAAAAAAATGGCCAGTGGAAGGAATCAAATGTCAAAGGGACTCATCATCAATAAATCTTCTGAAAATGGACTTGTACTCACTCCTTGTTAATATTTCAGTTCAACCAACATTACTGGTTAATTCGGTTTTGCAGTAGCTGTATAGAGTAGTAGCACCTAATAATTCAGACCAAGCAGGGATACAAACATAGTCCTCAAGGGGACGGCTCCTTTCCTTTGTCCTGGAAGTGACCCCTTCTCCCTCCCTCGGCTCGTCCGCCTCTCCCCTCCTCAGGGCCCCTCCCTTCCTCTCTCTGACGAGCTCGCCGGCGGTGAGAAGGGCAGGGAGCCCCAATCTTGTAGATCTACCAGTTTATTTAGTTTTCTTGTTGCTTAGTTGCCTTTATGGTCGCTTTCCCTTAGTGGTATGTACTTTTGCTTCAATTCTTGCCGCCGCCCGTCATCGCATAGTCGTCGCCCTCGGCTTCCTCGTCGCCTTGCCTCTCGCTATGCGGTATGTTTAAATAAAGTAGTTCCCCCACCCCACCCGGCGGATCTCACCCTTCCCTTCCTCGCCTGGTCGCTTGCCCGCAACACCTCAAGATCAAAGGCCACTTCTCGGCGTCTCCGCCGCCATCCTTCACTTCCCCCCTATCTCCACCCTCACATCCACCCATCAAACAACGAACCTACAATCAGCTTTCAGGCCCCGCAAAGATCCACCGTCACCGGCGGTAGCGAGCCTCCATCGGTTGAGGACGACGGTTTACTACCCGTCGACGCCATCTACAAGCGGCATCTTTTGGGTGCCGGCGGCGACTCTCCGCGGCTCGTCCTCGGCTACTTCAAGCCTTCGCCTGGCGAGGCCCATCCGCACCACTGCACCCATCACCTCCACGACGCCATCCGCTGCAGCTCACGGCAACGCGCCTGAACGTGGCGATCCCGGATCTACAACTAGGGTTCATTTTGTAATAGGCTCCTTTTCGAAGGGCCTACATGTAAGCTCGTTGTTTTAATCAATATATGCTGTTATTGTAAAAAAAAAAAAAAAAATCATACCAAGCTTGTTCATGCATAGTTTAGTCTGTATCCTCACTGTACTTCATATATATAACATGGCTCAAGCACTATTGAGCTGAAAGGTGCAATTTTCTATTGACCTGAATATATATATATAAACAAATGGAATAGCTATATGCAGACATGTAGTAGTAGTGAATGAAAATAAACAAATAACCCAAACATGCTGTGTTGAGAAAATCAAAGAAAAGCTAGCTAGCCCATACCGTTGAAGAAACAAGAAAAGAGGAAAACAGGACCACCACTTCGTGAGTCAGATCCTGACTAGGACGTGCAATTAACGTGATTCAGAGTTGTGCAAGACGATACGAAACTCTCGAGATGGTCATCCTTTCCGGGAAGAAAAACGGATCAAAAAAGGTGATCAGTGTGTTTGTAATCAGGAGGAGCTTGACCAAGGCTTGCTTGGCCGTGTGGGCACAGGGAAGCAGCCAGCTAGCCAGCTTTTAATTTCTCAAACTAGTGATGCAAACGACCATGCCACTACAAATCTGTCATCTCATGGGGTGTTTAGTTGCATCAACAGTAACCCAAAAAGCTTTAATTCCCTGTATCACATCGAATCTCTTCACGTATTTTTTGGAGCATTAAATGTAGTTAAATAAAAAACTAATTGCTAGTGAAGTGCGAGAAATCTTTTTAGCCTAATTAGTCATAACCACACTAATTACCAAATACAAACGAAAAGTCATCCCCCAACCCATAACTTTTCACCAACTAAACACCCCCCATGTTTGTATTGTCTCTTGCAGGAAACATATACTATGCATGCATGCTCAGTTCCTCCCATACCACTAGGACGACCTTTTTCCTTTTTATCAGGTCATCCATCTTTTCCTAAGCTAAAGTAAAGTACTGTTGTCGTTTTGCCGTCATAGATGTAGTGAATTTTTTCATTCCTTGTGTGTCTTAATCTGGAATTTTCGTTTTGGGGATAAGAGACCGATGCTATGAGCACATACAGTGGGAGATGGTGGATGAGCATGCATGACAGATTGGCAAATACAGTATCGCGTACATACAAGCTGTGTTTATTAGATCCAAAATTTAGAGGCTAAACTTCAGCAAATCCCAAAAGTTGCCCGTTGCATCAAAATATTTTGCCTCGAGCATCGAATTTAGGTAAATAAAATAACTATGAAAACATATCTTTTGAGCCAAGTTAGTGTAGGGACAACAATTATCATTTAAATAAAACAAAAAGTCTTTTATAAAACACTTTTCAGCCACTTAATGCCAAATTTTAACAACAACTAAACACAGCCACTTAATCCCCTCCTCAACAGTCAACACTATCCGATCCCATCAGTGAGAAGGAAAGAGAGAAGCTAGCAATAGCATGGGTGGGGACTTCAGTCAGTCAGAGGAAAAAGTGACCCGTTCATAAAGGCAGAAAGGTGCCTGATCCTGCTGCAATCCAATCCAATGCTGATTGACTAGATGCATGAAAAAATCTGCTCTACCTCATCCCTAAATATATGTCGTTTTCGCGATTAAATATATATTAAAAATATTAATATTTATGGTACATAATTAGTATCGGTAGATAGATATTTAGATTTTTTAATAATTTTATTTAAAGATACAAATGTTGCACATGTTGTATACAAATCGAATTAACTTTTGATCATGAAAGCCAACGGTGACGGTTAATTAGAGATAAAATGAGAATTCTTTTCAAATTTTCCTCTCCCCACCTATACAACGATTTTCAACATTTAATACTTGCCTAGACACTTGTTTATCTCACGAGTTTCTTTGGTTACGTGTCTAAAAGGTTGTAACCTTACAACCTACTTTCCCTCTCTCTTCTATCCTTTCTCCTCCACATCAGCATTAATCTTTCTAACAACATCTTAATTTTATGATACTTGCTCTGATGAGATAAGACAGACCCACGGCCACAAATACCCATGGTGATGCATGGTGGGCATGGAGGGCATGGCGTGTTCTCCTTCTCCATCCCATAGATCAATGATCTATCTCTCCTCCTTGTTCCAGCACGCAATTATGGGGAGGGCTGAAAAAGCCATGCATGTTATGGGGTCAGATGAGAGATGCCATGATTGATGCTCGACCGCGACTCTCACTTTTCGGCCTCATCAATCGATGGATCACCCACCCACCCTCCTCCGATCCCTCCACTTCCAAAAAGTCTCCATGCCATGGATGGATGGACTCGCCAAAAGGCGATCGAGCAGAAAGGCAGCGAGCAAAGTTGCATACAAAGGTCAGGTCAGGTCAGGTCCCTCTCGTGTGCTGCTGCTGCTGCTGTGCCAATATATCCTGCCATTGTGCTGTGTGCTCTGCAATCTTCACGCCATGGTTGGTTGGGTCGACGAAGCAGATGCTTGCAGCAATAGCAATGCAACTTTATTCAACCGGCCACCTTTTTTCATCCCTGGAATGGGGGGATCGGGTTCCCAAATGCATAGCATACACGCAGTGGATCGGAGTGTGACCGTACACTGTTGAGTGTTTGCACGTTTTGTTGGGGACCGGCCCATGCATCTTTCATCTTTGCTCACTCATAAATCCACAGCACAAAAGGAACCACGAGCGCGAAAGTGGCCTTGCCGGAGCATCTCATCACATCTTAAATTCGTGTGTGTGTTTCCGGAACGGAACCCACAGAACCAGATCGTCTCTTCCAGGAATATAATCCTCCTTGGCTGCCTAACAAGTGGCACTCCAGATGGCGAGGTGTCTGGTCGGTCATTGGGTTATTCGACTATTGCTTGCTACTCTAGGTTTGTTTGTCTTTATTCTCGGACAGACTGTTTTTCAGATAAAGGAGACAAGCTTGGCTTCATCTCTTGATACCAAGAGAATAGACCAATTATATCGAAAATAATAAAAAGTGTCCATCTCAAAGCTCAAATTAATATTGTGTCCATCCAAAGGAGACAGACTCTAGTGCTCAGTAAATTTGAAAGATGTGTTCCTTGTTGTCTCTACATTAATTGCTGTAATTAACTGCTCTTTGACACGATCAATATGGTCCTTTGAATAGTACCTGCAAAAAAAAAAAAGTTAGATCGGCTTGTAACTAATATTGAACAATCCCTTATTAACATTGAGGAATTATTCCCTGGACTAGGAGAATGGGACATCCATGGATGGATGTGCATCTGCAAAGTGTGGTGCCCGGCATATTTTGGATTTCTCATCTTTTTCAATCATCTGTATACAGGAATGAAATTCCTTTCTAGCTACCTATTGGTGATCCAACCTGTTAGGTGTCTGGTCCGCCTTTGCAATGAGGACGAATATAATCCCGTTACTTTTCTGAGAATTTACCTTTAGGTCTACTTCAATTTTCATCTCTACCGTTGACGTGAAACACGATTTTTTTCTTTAGAATTTTTGGCAAAAAAAATCAAAGTCACCTGCTGTATTTGTTATGACTCTATATGTTTTATAACAATCTTCTCCAAATTTTACCATTATCATTGAATTTTTCCAAGTTCAACCATCTAGAAAGTTACACTATATACTATACAAGTAGTCATATATATGAGGTTGCACCTCAAATTAGTCATAGTCAATGATGATGCAGGACCTAAATTGTTGCTGTTTTCCAACTTACAAGCATACTTAACGATTATTTCCGGTCATGCTTTCCAACAACTCCTCAGCTCACAGTCCAATTCCTTTCTGTCGCTTCCTGCTTGTGATCGTCCCCGGAGATCATGTCAAGGTCGTCGTCTGATTCATAGCTTGCTACTGAACCCCTTTTTGTTGGTCCGGCTGACGCTTATCTTTTTGTGGTTACATCAGCCATTAGGTGTCCTAAACAAGGGACATAAACCCTTGTTTATTGGCCGGCCAAGTAGATTAACTTTACAAAAGTGCCGTCGTGTCGTGTTGCGTCATTTCATTTCATTGGATCTAAGCCATTGACCCCCTCCTAAGTACTATAGTACTAGTAGTATATGTTGTACTAGACGTCTCTTGTTGGACCGAGTCTGGATGTCTTCACAGAAACAACATGAGTGACGACATTACATGTCGTGTTTGTTTTTTTTCAGTGTCATGACTAGACCTGAGTCGCACTAAAAAAGGTAGTATATATGAGAGGCCGGCCTGGAAAGCTCGTCCTAATTGGACTCAATAATTCATCGAAAAGTTCTGAATGTTCTCCCTGTTGATTCTTTGTATGTACATTGTTCTAATTTTATCAGCTGAAGAGGCAATCAAACCTGCTGATTCTTGGGAGGAAAAGACTAGGAAGCCAGAGCGTTTCTATAGAATAGAATATAGAAACTCTATACACCTCAGACGCTAAGAATATTTCTCTGATCTCGATCGTGCGTCTGACGTAACCACCCACCTTACCAGAATTTGTCTACTCATCATTTTGTACTACATGATTAGGGCTAGAGAGCTTTAGTAGGGCCAATGCAGTGGTATTTTATTTTTACCTGTATTTTTGTAAAGATCCACATCTTTCTGGTGTCCAAATTTTTGCCCAATTTAAGCGAAACAAGGCCTTGTTTAGATGACAAATTTTTAGACCGAATGTCATATATCGCATAATCGTGTAGACGTTTCATTTGTTAGTGGTAAATATCATCCTACCATGGAATAACTAGACTCAAAAAAATCGCCTCAATGATGTACATCTAAACTGTGTAATTAGTTATTTTTTTATCTATATTTAATACTCTAAAACATATGTCTTTTTGGTGTATTTAATGTGATGTGACTCAAAAAGAATCGCCTCAAGAATGTACATCTAAACCGTGTAATTAGTTATTTTTTTATCTATATTTAATACTCTAAACATATGTCTTTTGATGTATTTAATGTGATGTGATGGAGAAAAGTTGAGAAAAAGTTAGAAATTTCTGCCAACTAAACGTGGCCCAAGATCCAAATTTGAGCTCTAACTCCACTGACCAGTGTCCACTGCAGGTACAGGACAATGAAAACTACTATGTGGCAGTACAAAAAAAGAATACCTGGCACATGCCAATACAAACAGTTGCAGCACACAGAATGAATAGTCCCAGAAACGCATTGATACCTGGCACACCAACCAACCGACCGATCTGAAGCTGCAATTCAATTGGGATTCATCAATCCCAATCCACAATCCCGGCCCTAAATTTGCCGGCATTCAAGCTGCCGTCAGGTCTGTACCAGTACCAGCAGGCACAATCTGCGCAAAACAGACAGCGGATCGGCCACCTTTACCGTTCATCTCAGCGATGATGCTCAATGATGAGCACATGGGGAAACGAGTGAGCAGCTGAAAAGGTGACACTGCACAGAATCTATTCATGGATGAGCAACAGGAGCAACAGCTGCGGCCATGTTGTACAGACGCAGACGCAGCAGGGGATGATGACGACGAGGCAATCTGCCGGACCACATGGTCCTAGTCCTAGATTGAGACCTCTCAATCGCTCATTCATGGCGCCATCATCATGCGCAGCAGAGACAGTACTAGCTCACAGTAGCAAATCAAACCAATCAGATCAGATGTGATCCACATGGCATGTACAACCCAACAGCTCAAACCACAACCCCTTTTGCTTCAAGATCTTAAGATATATATAATCTCAATCCCAGCTCAAATTTCAAAACTGGACTAACACCTCCTTGTACTGCTTGCTAAGGATAATAACACAACAGGGTGCCTGTTGGGGAAACAGCCAACATATGTCTATTGTGTTGAGTACCCATTTAGTTATAGCTGAGGAGCTATTCAGAGTCAGATGAGTTGCCGGTGTCTGATTGTCGAACGCTTCGTTTGGTGGCAGCAGCCTGCTTCGCTGCGTATGCGGACCCTTCTCCATCGAGGAGGATAACTTGGGATTTCGCGAGCCGTTCTTCCAGATCCTCGGTGCTGAAGTCATCTTTACCGCCAAGCTCATCAAAGCCAACCTTGGAAATACCAGAAGAAAATGAAATGACTGTATTGTTAAACTAAATACAAGGCTAAGGAATCACTAACAAGAGCGTTCACTTACCACATAATCCTCAACCTTGGCATTCTTAACTATGGCAAGAGTCGGAAGTACAACTATCCTGAGCTTTTCTGTCAGGAAGGGAGCCTTCTCAGCATGGACTTTCACAAACCTTGTTTCTACATGCTGTTTTGCAAGAATCGACAAGTGCTTATCCATAACCTGCAGGCCAAGAGAGCAACACGATAAAATGGTATTGCACAGCAAAAGATGGCAAGATTGAACACAATGCAATTGATACCATCAGTTCTAGTGACCAACACAATGAACGGATCATAACTGTAATAATAGGAAAAGGATATTTGAGATTATACAAGAAGATTGAAAATTTAAAGGCAAATGTATCAGAATCTAGCAAGGCATCCCAGCCATTGCAGTCTGCACCATTTGTTGTGAGACAGCCCAGACATTGCAGTCTGCCCTATTTGTTGTGAGGTTATGGGCTTAAGGTGTTGTAGAGCAGCTGCTATGCTCGACAAGTTTCGCCTCCCTGGTGCTAGGATTATAGAACTGAGGGAGAGGTCAAGATATTAACTTTTGCTTCCTTATTATTCATGAATATCCACTCCCATATATAGAGGACAATGGAAGTATGGAACAAGTTAGTCTTCATCCTGAGTTCCTAACAAACCAATCTTAATACAAACAAAACCTGAATTAACACCTAACAAACCTACTAGGAATCACTAATCCTTTTATCATGCTGTGCTGACCTTGTGTCGGCTGTAGGCCTGGCACTATGTAACACCACTCCATACGACATCAAAACTATGGCAGATGAAAATAATGGAAGTGTAACAGTAATTATCACAACCCTAGTAACCTTTCTAGATACTGTCCTAGAAAGGAATGATATGGAAGAACCACATGAGATCATTTGGTTGCACCCGCAACTTGCGATGCACTGTGCCAAACAAGCACAAGCAACCTTTTACACAATACTTGCATACTGCAAGGCCAATTGGAAGTGGTCATGGAAGATTGGATGCGCTATGAGCACATGACTGGATTATATAGAGGCTACATGCAAGAAAATTGAAAGACTAGTGCCTGGTAGGAATTCCAAGATGTTTTAATTCATGCAAATCAAACACTTTCCCCTCACTCTGAAATCAGGGGTCACAAGTGCAACCAACCTTAGAAGTCCAACAGAGACTAGATCCCCTCCTTCGATCACTGAAAGGTTCTATGTCCGCACAATCGGAGTTATTAAAAATCCCTCCCCTTTGCTCGCGCGAGAGAATTCAGAGCATCGGTGGCTTCTCGGTGCGGCGACACGCGTCCTGGTATCTTTTGTAAAAAGACCCTTTGATTTTCCAGGAACTACCCGCAGCCCAACTTGTCCACCGAGAACAATAGACACGCATGAATGAAGAATAAAAAATCCTAGAATCAGGTCGGTATTATAAAAATCCTCGCAGTTTTTCGGAAAACACCTCCCACGTCTCAGCCCTTGGCTCCATCGGCCACTCATCGAACTGCATCATTCTCTCCTTTCTCTCCTCTGGCCTCTTCCTCTCCCCGCCGCCCGTCCTCTCCTTTCTGTTCAGCCTCCACATCGTCAACAACTAGGAGATGACACTTCGTGGCAAGAGGAGAGGGGTGCAAGGAGCGCCATCGCAGCCCTCCACACCACGCGAGATCCCATGGCCAAAGAGAATCGGTAGCTTAGTCCTCCTTCAGATCCGGCCGACACCCCCTCCATATCTGGCGTGATGGGGATGACGGTTGCTTCCCTGCATGTCCATCTCAAACGCGTTGGCCTGGTGCGCTTGTCACCTCCACTCCTGGTCCATCTATCGATTCATGAATGTGCATGGAGAAGGAGGATAGGCTAGATCTTTGGTGCCGCGGATGTGCATGGAGTTGAATGGGTGTCCTTCATCTCTGGTGGTAGCGTCCAGGAGAAGGAGGATAGGCTAGATCTCGGCCTTTGCCAGGTGATGCATGTTCTTTCACTATGTGGAAGTCAGTTCCTATGTATTTCTATATTCTCTCACCTATTTTTTTTTAGATTCGATTGCTTTAGTCCAGTTCCGAGTGTGTTGCTGCATCAGTTACTTCAACAAGGTAAAGGTTACTGCAGTGCATGACAACGGTTACCATGAATATTTGCCATCGTAATTTATTTAAGTGTCACAATGCGTTACTTCCTTTGAGTGAGGGAGGGAGGGAGAGGTAAATGCTTGTACAACCATCGTTGCATTTTGTTGGACTTCGTTCATAGCAATACCTGACTACATGCTTAATTCAGAATTCATTTGTTCGAACAGTTGTTTTCCATATTTCAGATCTCAGCCTTCTTGACTTAGCTGGCAATGAATTTCCATGGTGGCAAGTAAACACACTGTGCCTGCCCCAATCCTCCAGTGGATTTGCCTGATGGATGTAATTTCTTAAGAATTTGATTTTTGTCACTAATTTTGATGATAAATTGGGAGCTCTGTGTAGTGTGCTTTTAGGAAGAGGTGATCCCACAAGTATGTGCTTGGTCAACTATTAGTTTGCAGCTGTATGCCATTTAGTTGGATTACATGGTATGTGTATGTACTAATCACAATTGTTACTTGTGTACCGTACCATAAGGCCTTAAGTGAGTATAATCTAATCTGCAGAAAAAAATGAACATAATTCATGTTATATTAATATTAGAGATCATTATTTACCATTACTGTTCCTCTCCCTTCTAAAGAGGTGCTTGATTGTGATTATTATATGCTGCAATTCTCAGACCATTCACTATCTAGCTGTTTTCTTTTCTTTTTTTCTCTATGAATTGTAATCTTGAGGTATAATTTGTGTGCTGGGTGCTAGGCCAATGGCTTATTCCCCAAATAAAACATCCTACCAATCAGTCTCATGCTATCTAGGTTTCTAAAGTAGATTATCTGGATTATAGTAGTATGTAATCAGGCAGTCAGCAGGCATGCACATGGTTAGTAAACTAGATATGTGACAAGTAAGTTCTCATTCTATAATGGTAAAGATTGAGGGTCCTGATAGCCTCCATGAGAGGGACAGAGCCTTCTGATATTGGTTCCAATCCTATTGGGTTGGTTATGTAGGGAAGTAATAATCCCATGACACAAGCATTGTTCTACCTAAGTACTGCAATCCATTTTCTATCGTTTGTTCTTTATATAAATACAATACAATATATAATAATTATCATTGCAACGACTCTTTCTGATTCTCAAATAAGGGAAAAAACATTTCGTCGTTTAACCTTGCTTTCCCGTAGGACATGCCATACTTCACTTATATGTCAACTATTTTCATATGACATTCTTCAGATTCATGAATTGTTGCCTTGCCTCAATTTGTAGGTTGATCGTCTCTGATGGGCAGTGGTTTCTGCATGCAGATCATGGCTTTTGTGTAGCCCATGAAATAATTAGGACCTGGTTTTAGCAAATGTGACTTATGACATGAGATTAATGTTCACTTTGAAATGCTTGAAAATAGCTGCACAAATTGTTTCGGTTATACTATTTGTGTGCTTCTGTGACCTCGAGATGATACAAGTTGCACATTCTATAAACATTTTTCTTTAAATTTTGATTTGCCCCAAACACACGGGCTGGTACTGAGCATGAGGTAGGCTAATAGCTGGAGAGTTGTATAAGTGTTCTATCGGTTGCAGCCAGTTTGTGTATGATCGACCTCCTCTTGTCGTCTAGCCTTCAAATAATTATTTTAGTTGACTTATCGGCTTCCCCAACATTTCTCCTCGTGCTTACGTGAAGCAGCATTTTATTGTCTTATATCAATGTCTTACATATATTGGTTAAAGCAGACAGATGATAAATCAGATTACCTAGGCGTGTATGTATGCTTTTTTGTGGACTGTCATTATGTCTGGAACACGTTAAGTGCCAGGGCTATAGTTTTATAAGCAGGATTATAGAAGATCTGATGCACGTTTCATACATAATATTCATGATAGGGCGAGCAAAGCGCGCCTGATGTTCTAGTGAACTAATGAACACATCTACTGATTGCTACTAGCAAAGCTTAGACACTACAGCTAACACTTCCAACATGCACTGGAACTCGTTATCATAAATCTCACCTCCTTTGATCACTGAAATGTTCTCTGAATGCTAATAAACTAATGAGCACATCTACTGATTCCTACCAGCGAACTGGCAAAGCTTAGATAGCTACAGCTAACACATTATTCCAACATGCACTGCAACTCATTATCATGAATCTCAGAAGCCTAGAACCTTAACTAAGGCGTTGCAGGTTCATTTGTTTGAACTATTGTTGTTTTTAAGAGACATGAACATTTCCTGTGACAATAATTGGAATTATCTACAGCTGTGTCTAGCAAAAAGGAACGAACTAGGGAGGCCAAAAAGAATTGGTGTTGAGAAAAAATGGCCTGGTAAACCAAACAAAACACATAATTAACTTTGCATAGACTAGAAGTAGCTGCCTTTTTATTGATAGGGTGCACTTAGGCTTTGATTCATGTTTTAAATTCCATAAAATGAATGGATTTATCCTGATGTATAGATTTCAGAATAAAATTCAGGTTTGTTCCTCCTCCTGACCAATTTTGTCATTCAAAGATATGGTAACCAAAGTACCGAACAACGTTCTTAGAAAAAGCATGCATTATCCTTCAGTAGAGCAAAGCAAGGACACAGGGCTCGAAGCACTTCCTGACCCCGGATAGATACCATGTTACCAATAATTTGTCATTATTTAAATCTATCTCTGAGGAAAGGTGTCTGTTAAAGCAAAAGATTTCAGAGGTATATTACATCTACAAGAGTTCCTACACAAATAGAAACAAATTGACTAACTCAACACTCTGCGAAGGAAAAGGTTCAGGAAGCTTATGATGCTTGGAATGAACTTACACTTGTATTGCTCGTTTTCTAAATGAATTCCTAAGTTTTTCTTCGGCTAAGCAGTGATGATGTCCGTGTGGACATCAATTGTATCCCAAAGAAGATATTTGGCTTGAAGTCCCTAAATGAACTTTTCCAAAACCAAAGGGAATTCAAGGTGCCACCTTAAGTGTTTGGGTGCTCAGGATCACCAACTATCGGTTGGCAAATTGAGCCCCTCAGTGCCACTGTTATTAGAGGAGTCATTAGGGTTAATTAGTGCATTACTTAGGGGCTAAGTCAATCCTCTCTATATAATGAGAGGAGATGTATCAATCTGAAATGAAGCAAGAGATTAGAAAGAAAACCCTTCTCTCTTGCCGGCCATGGGCAAAGCCCCGCGCCGGCGTTCACGTGCCCCGCAACCCTAGCTGCTGTCACCACTACGAACAGTACCCGCGGTACTGTAGCGCCGCGGGTACTGTAGCGCGACCATCACTGTTGCCCTCTCTCCCTCACGATCTCATTGCCCACGGCCGGCGTTCCTGTGCCCCGGCAACCCTAGCCGCTGCCGCCACTGCGAACAGTACCCGCGATACTGTAGCGCCGCGGGTACTGTAGCGCGACCATCGCTGCTGCCCTCTCTCCCTCACGATCTCAGCCCCAACCGTTCATAACAATTTGGTACGGAGCCATCAGATCCTTAGGCCTTGATCCACCACCACCGGCCCCTTTGCTGCCATCTTCACCACCACGCCCCCGCTGCGCCGGCCATGTTCCCCACCATGGTTTCTGGGGTGTCCACCGCCATCCCCACCATGACCAATGAACAACTCACCCAATCCCTCATCCACTTCTTGAACAACCCGGCCGCCCTACGGACCGACGTGGCTGCAATCAAGTCCTATCCGGTGGGCTCTCGAGGCCGCCCCACCTGACCGCGCCCGCCGCCACCATCGCCCGTGCGCTGCGCTAATCGCCACCCCTGCCGTTCCTGCCGGGCGTCCTCCACGGCGCACCAACACGACGGCGCCACTGTCCGCTGGCGTGCCGCTGCACCTCCTATCGTTCCAAGGTGTCCAACCAACAACGTTGCCATTCCCGGGCGTCAAGCCAACGCAGCTGCATGGAGCGGCGCCCTGCCTCATGGTCGCGCCGGCCCAGGGCAGCGCCCCGTCTTCAAGCGGCGACATCGAGTCATCCTGCGGATCGGATCGCCGCTGCAACAATAGCGAACCGATGGAGCTTGCGGGGAGAGTGCCCGCGATCTGCGGCGGTGCGACTTCTGAGCTGCAGCCCGCGGCCTGCTAGTGCGGTGCCAGCTGCAAGAGATGCGCCCAATGCACGAGGCGACCTTGCCGCTGTCGTCTTCAGCAAACAGGCGCTGTCGGCCGATCACCAGAATCTGCGTCGTTCGCTACTGTCTTCATGCGCGAGCATGGTGTTTCCATGGTCAGCGAGCTCCAACTCTGCGGCAGCGGCGGTTTCCTTTTTGTCACCGGTGGGGATGCACTGCCTAGCGCCACCGCTTTCCACTACCGGCCACCGCGAGGACGTCTCCGCTGGTCGTTGTTGCGACCAATTCCCGGTGGCCATCCATGTGCTCTCCTATCGTCCAAATGGCGCCCATGCGATCCAAGTGGCTGCACATGTGCAGGTGCAGCTCGCGGAGGGTGTCCGCCTTTATCGTCAAGAATCCAAAATAAAGAGTCACAATTTATCTTCGTTCAATAAAATAAGCCGAGATGTAAAAGACTTGTTCTTAGGTGTTAGATTTGTGTCTAGTGGAGGCGTTGTTAATGTCCTCATCAGGTTGCAGCTCGAGGACAAGCTGCATGTCCAGGTGGGGTGTAGTGTTAGAGGAGTCAATGGCCTATTGGGCCTTTGCCCATTAGGGTTAATTAGTGTCTTACTTAGGGGCTAAGTCAATCCTCTATATAATGAGAGGAGATGTATCAATCCGAAATGAAGCAAGAGATTAGAAGGAAAAACCCTTCTCTCTTGCCGGCCGTGGCAAAGCCCCGCGGCGGGCGTTCCTATGCCCGGCAACCCTAGCCGCTGCCGCCACTGCGAACAGTACCCGCGGTACTGTAGCGCCGTGGGACTGTAGCGCAAACCATCGCTGCTGCCCTCTCCCCTCACGATCTCAGCCCCAACTTCGTTCATAACAGCCACTCTTAGTAACTGAGGTGTAATATTATTAGCTATGGATTAGATCAAAAGGGTTACATATGAAACTGTGAGAATGGATTTGAGTTGAGCATTTGGATATGTGAAATTTGACATATGAAATTTGAGTTGAGCATTTGGCAATGTGAAGTTGGGAGGAGCTTGCTGCCCTTGATCGAACATGCACTTGGGATCTTGTTCTCTTACCATCACATGCCATGACTATAATAATAACATATAAATGGGTATTCAAAAGACCAGGTCTGATGGTTTTATTGTGTGATATAAAGCTAGGCTTGTTGCTGTAGGTTTTAAACAGACTCATGGACATGATTATAACGAGACATCTGTACCGGCTGCTTATATGACTACCGTCCGTACTCTGATTGCAATGGCTGCTACTTCATCTTGGGATGTCTGGTGTTGCTTTATATGGTGATGTACCGGTTGCTAATATGACTACCGTCCGTACTCTGATTGCAATAGCTGCTACTTCATCTTGGGATGTCTGGTGTTGCTTTATATGGTGATTTGAATGAAGAGGTTTACATGTAGGTGTTGGTACTTCCTTGGGACATGTCTGTCGTCTTCATTGTGCTTTATATGGTATTAAATAGGCTCTTTGTGCTTAATTTCTGTGACATGGGCTGCTGGGTTTTCACCTAGTGCTCATGATCCCACTTTCACTTTTCTCCACGTGAACGTACTTTGCTTCTTTTATATGTTGATTGATGACATGTTGATTATGAGCAATAATGTGGAACACATTTCTCATGTGAAACAGCAGCTTGGCGAGCAATTACATACTTATGATTTGGGTCCTCTCAGTAATTTCTTAGGGATTAAGGTTTTCCCATTCTGCAAAGGGATATTCTCTCTCTCACTCCAAAACTCCAAATACATAAAGGACCTTATTGAATAATCACATGGCTGCTCAACTTGCAGCTTCGTGCTACTGATGGTAATGGTATACGGTATACCTCTCGACCTCTCGAGGATCCTTCTCGATATAGGCACATTGTGATCAACAGAAAGAGATTTTTCTTGATATTCTATCCACATATGGAAATAAAGGAATGATTATGAAGGTTGCAAACTCAGGAGGTCAATCTGTGGCAAAACCAGTCTCCAAGGGCATGGTGTAACGGATTCAAGAGCTAATGCAAAACTAGAGATTAATATTTGCAGTCTCCATGGTCAATCTGTGGCAAAACCAGTCTCCAAGGTCAATCTGTAATTCTGTAGTACAAGTTACTCTTAATACTAACGATAGTAGACATTAATATTTCAAAAATAGATATTTGCAGCATTTTTTGGTTTTAGCCCTTAAGGCCTTAAATGTCTTCCACTGCCTCACACCTCACTAATTGCTTCAACAGGCAACAGCTAATGCAAAAAAACTAGAAAATTGCTCTCAATCTTGGCTAAGTTCATTGTGTCACCATCGACCACTTGAGCTTTAAGTTCAAACAAGGATCAATAGAAAGTACAGTTTAACATTTATTGAAAAGGGAAAATTTCCAAGTCACATCCCCTGAATTTCAGCATTTGTCTACTTTACACTGTTAGCTACAATAATTCTACCTAACTCTCAAAACCATATAATTAGCCCCCTCCCCCCACCCCCAAGAAAAAAAAAACCACCACATTTTTTGCTGATCTTATGGCGGGTTTTAAAGTGCAAACAGAGAGCAGTAGGAACGATTTGTCAACAGATAAAACTACAAAAAACATGATACTGCCTCGGTAGGAGAACACTAAAGGCTTGTTTGGATGCACTTGTATTCACATCAATACATGTGTGTGTTGGGGTGCGGGGGATGAGTTATTTTTCCACCCCAATCCATCCCTATACATGTGGATTGAGATAGATATGAGGGCATCCATATAAGGCTCAAGTGTCTGTCCCAGTGGTTTCAGGTCTATGGAGTAAAGTCAAATGTTTTGATAGTTGAGGCTTGTCAATTAGACTGTTTCATAGTTCTAGTATGTTCAAGGGTGTAAATTAAAAGTTCAAGGGATGTAAAATGGACTTTTCCCTTCAAACAAATTTAAATACACAAGCAGAACTGGGTGTCTTTGTTTTGGCGCTCTTTGTTTTTAAGGAGAATTTGGGATTGACTTATGACCTCATATACCACAGCCTCATACTCTACTGGTAGGTAACACCCCCCCCCCCCCAAAAAAAAACACACACACAAATAAGATGCGGGCAAACCTTTCAATTATGCTACCTTGAAAGTATCAACCAATTCAGAAAATGTTGAACAAAGTGAGAGCCTGAGAGGCGCCAGCAGAAACTGATAAGAAGTTAACAACATAGGCAATGTCCACGTTACTCACTCAAATGAGTTAGTGAGGGGAACAAGAAAACATGAATAGCATGTCAATGGCTGGGAAACAGCACTCCAAATTCACAGATCAGTTTTCTGGTATTTCACTGATGGTGTGCATTCGAAAGTGACATATGGGATTTTAACAAATAATCCAACTTATATGACAAGAAAGCCTCGGTGCAGCAATAAATTAAGCTGATCAATACAATGGATGTACAAGAAATACCCAAGTATACTCTCAAGCATGGTGTGGTGCTCTAGGGTATCCCATGTATGATTGTGCTAAAATAAACAGCGCCCACCCTCCCCACCCAGAGTCTCTGGCTCTGCCACTGGACTGATTGAAAACATAATGGCAAAATGCATATGAACAGGAAAGGAATGTGCCTTAGTTTCATTTCACTCTAGGGGGGATAGCAATCTAAGTGGAGTGCCAACCTATTGAGGATAATAGTCTATAGAGCTATATAAATGGAGATATTTGCTATTATATGACTCAAACAAGTGGCTTCCAAAAAAATATGATTCCTAACATTTGCTTCGCTAAAATATGACTCCAAACATTGACACTTCGAATACATATGATTTTGAGTATTTTAATTCATTTAGAAATTGAGAATACATGTATATTTCCGTATTTACTGATTTGCCCTTCTGTAAAAATGCCATTTAATCGCTCCTTGTCCTTTACATGAGTTTCTTCCACGTACGTACCAAGGAGATCGCGACCGAGCTGCCTGCCGCGCACCGCCATTCCAATCGCCGACGATCTCAGGTCCCTGCCCCTTCTTCCCTCATCTCACCACCTTCCCTTCACCATGGACGGAGATCCGCCACCAGCAGGCCTCCGGCGCCCTAGCCTGGTCTCAGCAGCGCCTGGTGGCCAGGCTGCCGGCGATGTTGGTTGCAGGCCAGGTCGACTCTAGGGATGATGTTGGTTGCATCGTTAGTTCGTTAGTTCAATGCATCGTTAGTACTCCTGCTACAGGACGACTCCAGTAGTGTCCAGGACGACTTTGCCGCCCACGCGGTGAGCCACGAGTTTGCCGACATCACCTGGTACCCGTCCCAGCACATGGCCGTGTACCGCATCGACGACCGCGCGCTGGATGGCCAAGGCGGAGGAACGTGAGGGGCAAGTGCGTGACGGCCAAGGCGGAGGGCGCGGCGAAGCGGCTGCTCGGCAGCAGGTGAAGCGGAAGTGTGAAACGGTGACTTTGGAAGAAATACATGTATTTAGATGCCAAATGAATTAAAATACTGAAAATCATATGTATTCCCAAGTGTCAATGTTTGGAGTCATATTTTAGCGAAGCGAAAGTTAGGAATCATATTTTTGCGAAGCCACTTGTTTGGAGTCATATAATAGCAAATATCTCCACGCTGCCCATCAAATCTTGCAGATATACTAACAGAAATTTCATCAGTCCAATGCATGCCGAGCCAAAGGAAGTATGAAAAGATCCGATCTTGATAAAAAAGAGTACGAACAGCGAAATAACACACCACCATTCCTAACAAAAAGCCAATTTAACACGAGATCCGCATCAAACTGGGCCAATCATACCACAAGAGTGAGAGTGGGAGAGGAGCAGCACCTTGCAGGGCCAGTTGTCGCGGTAGAAGTGGCAGACGAGGCGCTCGCTGGCCTTGGCGGCGGAGAAGAACTCCTTCTCGGGGACCTCGGTGTACTCCCCGTGGCCCAGCGCGCGCCACTTGGCGCGGCGCTCGGCGGCGCGGCGCATCTGCTGGATCCGGCGCTCGCGGAGCGCCTCGATGTCGTCCGGATCGAGGCGGTCGAGCGCGGCGATCTCCTCATCGAGCTTCTCCTCCACCGCCTTGGCGGCCGACAGCACTTGCTTCTCCAGAATCTGCAGCCACCAAAAGCAGCACGACTGACTCCCGCGCTCAGAGGGAGCAAGGAAGGAGAGGGCGGCGCGGGTTGAGGAGTGGTGGGCGGATGACTACCTGGCCGATGACTTCGTCCATGGCAGCGGCGGCGACGGGTGGAGGGAGGGAAGGAGAGGAGGGGAGATCGGGATGGGAATTGGGAAGCGGTTGCCGGAGAGTGGAGAGGAGCGGGGAAGGCCGGAGGAGGTTGCTTTGTCAGGGCGATGGGCCTGTTCTCGAAATTTTATCAAGCTCAACTTTTATGAAAGGCCTGTTCTCTAAATTTTATCGAAAAAGTCAAGCTCAACTTTTATGAAAGTCTATTTTTCACAAACTTCAAAACCGGACCAAACACATATCTCAACTTTTAAACCTGTTTATTATATTATTACATCCCTAGCCAGGTTATTAGTAGTTTTTAATGTGGTTTTGTTTTTATTTATTTTAGTTGATTTTTTTTTTAGAAAAATCATGAATAGAAAATCAATTTTGTTAGACTCCAGCAGATCTAACATATAATATGTATGCTTTAGTATAAAGTTTTTTGTAGTAACTTTAGATTTATCATTTTTCGTAGTTAATTGGAAAAATTCACAGCTATAGTTTTTTTGTCCAAATTTGAGGAAAATTTTATGGTGGGTTATTGTATTATTGTGTTGTAATAACTTAGTTATAGATCTGGATCTTTAATTGTGTGAAACTTGTCAAGTTCTTCCGCCAAGCCTTGATTAATGAATTTACAAAATCCCTCAAATTGGATCCGACTAAATCCGGGCATTTTGATATCCCACAGCTTCGGCCAGTCGCTTAGCCCCGTTCTCAACGGATAAAAATTACTCTAGGGATAACAGGTTGATCTTCTCCAAGAGTCCACATCGACAGGAAGGTTTGGCACCTCGATGTCGGCTCTTAAGCCACTTGGAGCTGTAGGTGGTTCCAAGGGTTATAGATTTATTTGGGTTTATGCTTAGTATGAAATTTTTATTGTAGGTCAATCATACAATAATTATTATCCCATCATAAAAATCACCACAATTGGACAAAAAAAAAACTACAACTATGAATTATTTTAATTAATTATAGAAAACACATAGATATAAAGCTACAATAAAAATTTTATGCTAAAGTATACCATATGATATGTTCACTATTTAGATCTACTCATGTGAAGTCCAATAAAATTGGATTTTTCTATTTTATGTTTTTTCTATAATTTTTCAAATATTCAACCGAAATAAATAAAAAAGACAAGATAAAACCACATTCAAAACCACTCATAACCTGCACTACAACACATTTGACCTTCGACAACAATAAGTTTTTGTCGTTGAAGACTAATTTTATGTTAAATTGCGGATTTTGTGACGTGAGCACAATGAATTCCCTTTTGTCACCTATCTGACGTGTTAAATCACTTTTGGTGACAAACACAAGTTTTTTGTCGCTAATTTTTTTGACAATACTACTTTGTCACAAAATTATCGACAATAGCTATTGCCGTTGTTCTTGTCACTAACTATCAAGTGCCATCATGCCACATGGCGAGATATTGCGACAAATTTTATTGTAGTAATTCATCAAAAGACATATGGGCACATAATAGTCTGTTCTCGATGGACAAAGAGAACAGATCGTAACAAGCAAACACATAATATACAAATCAACACAAGCAAATGCATAATAAAATATAGGCCACGAACATGATCATACATTTGGCTATTAACTAAAGTTCAAACTCGCCAACCAGAAAGCCAAATTATATGTATCAATTACCATATCTGCTAGCAACAATAGGAGGCCAGATTGGTTCACAGCCCACATTACATCACAAAAACAATATGCAGCAACCAAAATTATACAGCCACAAGTTCAAAGTTCATAGGCCGCACAATACTTCTACCATAGTTCAAAAGGCTGCAAAACAATGCAATCAACAGCACAGTCCAACAGTAGAGGCACTAGTACCTAGCTGTAAATAACCAGCCATCAAACCAAATTCAACCAGCCCTAGGACCAAGCATTTGACGAAGGAAAGACATGTTTTCTTGTGATGCCTTTTTTATATTTTCGATCTCCTCAGCCTGTTTTGCCATTGCCATTTCTGACTCTTTCTTTAAAGCCTCCATTTTGTCATTTCTGATTCCTTCTTCATGGCTTCAAACTCATGCCTAAGGTCTTCTTTAGAATTTGTTTTCAATTTCAAGCTCAGCCTGAAGCTGTTGCACTTGTGCATAAACACCAGAAATGTGTTGGTGTCTTTCTATTATTCTATTAGAAGCAATAATCACTCAAGGCAACATGGCAAATCATTTGTTTACCCTAATATTATTACGTGCAAACTGAACAACTAACGACAGGTAGGTTCAAATTGAGTTTACTCTTCATATGCAGGACAACTATGTACTAGTAGCATCAAACTGAACATTGTTGACGGTCACTAACAACACATTTTTATCGTCAACATTCTACCATAAAGGGAGCAAAACTATACCTTTTCATACTCATATACATTTATTACTAATATATTTCCACTTGTAGTGTTCAAAACATTATTTTGCGTAAACTATATAAATACGGGTGGAAATAATACCAAAAAGCGCCTCCCAGAAAGCGCATTCTGAAGATAACAAACCCAAGGGAGAAATGGACCAAAAACGCAGAACCGGACCAATCAAAACACCGACACGCGACTTTTCGGGCTCACACACGCTAGTACGCCAAGGCTCGGCCCGAGCCGAGCCTGCATGAGATAGTCTTTGCACCCATCCCGAGGCGGTTCGGGCCCGTGTTTTGCGAGGTGGTGCATTAAACCACGAGGAGGGCGGTGCGCGTGTTAGTGGCGGTGTGCACCGCACTGGCGCCCGAGAGATGGTCGGTTTGGGGGAATTTGGCACTTAGGCCCCTCTCCTACTTGTATAAGTAGCCCCCCTCACCTCCTCTCTCAACACACACCTCACAAGACGAGCCACACTCTCCCTCCTTTCTTCTTCTTCCTCCTCCTACCATTTATAAACATTTATATACAACATTATCCACTAACCAAAAAGGGCCCTTAGACGTGGGGACTATGCTGCAGGGAAGATCACTCCCCAGAACGAGTCATGCCATTTCAATTCTTCCAATCCCCCCTCTTCAAACATTGCTTTTTGAAGATTGTAGATCATGTTGGGGTTCAAAAAATGAAGCATATCTGCCCTTTGTTCCTCGTTGAACATATATCTTTCGATTAATGGTTGTGATCCTCCCCGACCTCCTCCGCTTGCTGCCCCTACTCCTAGAGTTGGAAATGACCCCGGATGCCAACTTCTTTTTAATGTACGGTGCCACTGCGGCCCGCATACCGGCCTTACGTGCATCGGCTTTGTTCCTATTGAGTGCTCTTCACGATTTGAAGTGCTATTTGGTTAGTAACCTTTTCCCGAGAAAAGAGGACACATCTCCCTGGCCGACACTACACGTGATTTCTTTCCCATCCCCGTAGTACCACTTTTGCCCATTTCGGAACACTATAGATTGCTACTTCAAGGGCGACATTGATTGCTTCCTCCATTCCCTTTCCTTTTTCGGTCGAGGGAGTAGTCTTTCATCTGATGTGAACCGCCATTCCTCCACAGGAGAAGCAAGAGCCATCGGTTGTTGGCTCGTATGCAACCTCACAACAAAAAAAAAAAAACGAAGTTATCCCACAACCAAGCTCTTACCGAACTTTTTTTTTTGAAAATAACTTACCGAACTTTCTTGTGAGTGAAAAATGTAACAATTCGTGGAGGTGCACATTCTTCATGGCATTGTGGAGCCAGTTAGTCCAGGGAATACTGTTTATGACATTTGTGTAGGTTTGGAAGTCCCTGCTCTTCAGCCCCGTAAGGCGGTCAAATACTATAATGAAGAATGCAAGCCTTTTTGGTCCATTGTTTTCGATAGAGAAACTATTCATCATTTCAACATAAGAGAAATTTGAACATTCCTAAGTCACATATGGGAGTGGAATATTTTATTATCAAGATATTTTTTATCGTATCTCAACATTTTATAAGATAGGAAAATAATTAAAAGGAATGTGAGATTGGAGTTTACCTTTGTAGGAGTCCTCCCCAAGCTAGCTTGTTACTTACCCTTTGTGAATGCCGCTAGCTGGTGCACGCCAAGGTTTGATATGTGGTTTAGGGCCTTGTTCGCGTGCTAGGGGACTCCCCAAGCTTGTCTTTCTTGGGTCCTCCCCAAGCTAGCTCAAAGCCCTAGGACCAAGGTTGTACCCTTGTGCGTTTTGGCTTTTCTTGCGTGGTTAGGATGTGGTAGATCACGAGTGGACTTACCATCCCTCGTGATTACCTCATTGTAAAACATATGTAGGATGCAGCAATTTGAGCTACTTGGGCTTCAAAAATTTTACTATTTTTTTTTTTTTTCAAAGGGAGGATGTTTCAACCACCATTATTTTTTTTTCTTATTATTATTGTTCACCAAACATTCATGCTCAACTAAGGCTAAGGTGAACGTGCAATGTAAAACCTGCCCTACCTTTATCTCCATCGTAAGATAGTTTTGTTTATGAGAGCAATAACTCTAGGTTCATTAACCAAAATTAAACACCAAGTCTAACTTTGATTAAAGAAGGTCATATTAACCCAAGCACCATGCTTGATTTAAAAGACCTATGGATGTACCATATGTGCCCATGTGAATGATCCAAACCCCGCCATGTTTCATAAACAAAGGAAACACAATTTTGTCTCGAGACACACATGAGTAAAACAAGTCGGTGAACATTACCTTTGCTTTACCCGAGTGCGTATGTACCGGGCAAAGTGTATGATGACAAAGGTGTTGAAATTTCTACTGGTAGCATCTTGATGGTCTGCTTCTCAGGCTAGTCATGAGGCTTAGGTCTTACACACCATTAGTGTATAGGACCTTGGGCCTTAGGTGCAAAGGAGGAGACTCCTCCTTTTCCTCTATTTTTTTATTTTCTTTTTCTCGATCAAGGTTATTCAATATTCACCAAATGAATTTTAATTTTCCATCGTTGAATTCGCCTCAAAAGACATAACCTTGTAGTTTCAGTTCAGAAATCAAACAGACTCCATGTATAATTTGATTTAGGTAGGCTAATTAACCTAAGCACCATGCTTCATTTAAAAAGCCTATGGAAGTATGATCACCGCGAATGACCAACACTCCCAAACCAAAACATATCAAAGATAAAGAAAGGTGGCATGAAGATAATAAAAATGAGATTGATTCAAACGGATGTGTGAACATTGAATGAAACTTAGAGAACCATTTTTATATGCTAAACAATGCAAACAAAGTGGATGGATGCATTTAACAAATGTGCCATGAGTTTGAAATGGAAATTAAATGAGTGATGAGATGTATGAAAATCTATCAAATATGCAAAGGGGGAAAATAAAATTTGGGAAGGGAAGCAAATATTTTTTTGGGTTGGTTCTCTCATCTTGATCGATCATCATTCACAATTTATGATTGAATTGTGAGTGATGCAATGCGATTGTCACACCCGCTTTTAAAGAACAAAAACGAGTACAAAATCACATATGTGCCCTGAGATCAATCACACATATTGTCGGGTGCCAAAATAAATGACACCCTCGACGCATCGATTAAGAAGATAATCCACCTCGACGCACCATCAAGACAAGCAAAACCATCCTAGGGAGGTCCCGAGCCGAGGGCCCTGCGGAGCGGGAAGCAAATGACTCATTCACCCCTCCTGGGGGGGAGGTTTGGGCTAACTTCCCGAGACCCCGCCAATAAGGCGATATCTCGGCATCCGCTGCACGCGCGACGGCCGCGACAACAAGGACAGGCGGGATGTCCGCTCCCGACAAAAGTCGAGCACCCGACACCCCGGATTCTCGCCGTAGGGCCCCGCGGTGGTCAAATCCTTTTGTGACGCTGTCCGCGCCTCGTCCGAAACGCACTTTCCGTTAAGTGTTGTTCACGCCTTACCGAGCACTGACAACCACCCCCACTGTAATGTCATCTCACGTGCCCATCCCGGGGGGGGGCTCGGATGAGACCGCAGCCCACGACGCCAAACCCTCGGGCAGGTACAACGACAGTTCCCAGTCACCATCAGGGTACCCCTCGGGCACCGCATTATTACCCCTGAGCATCACCCCTGGAAAAGCAAGAGTCTCCGAGGTCAATGGCCCCTGGGCATGATCACACAAGGACCCACACCTCAAGAGGACACCGTAAGATCGGGAGAAGGACGACCTCCTTTCCACAACGACAACTACGGATGCTCTTTCTTTGCGGCCGAGTACGGGCATGTACTCACCGCACCGGCCAAGAAATTTCCTACACTTGAGGACATGTACTCACCGGCCCCCCTTGTGACTATAAAAGGGGTGCCCGGGCATAGAATAGGGCAAGTCGAAGCACACACACGCCTTGACTTAACACGACATTGGCAACCTAGCTCAATCACACTATGCACCGAGACTAGAGGTCCCGGCCTCTCTCTCGCCCGGCCTTGTATCCTCCTAGTACGGGCACCTCGGGTGCAGATATTACGATCCACTCACCCCAATCGGACTAGGGCCGGGCGTTGGCTCAACCCGTAAGATACATCTTGTGTCATCTCGCACCAACCATCCTAATCTAGGGCGTGCATCACAATCACTGCGTCGGTTAGCCATACCCCGGTTCAAAAGACCGACACATATGATAGACAAATATCTGTAGTATCAAATCCAATAGCTTATTACTAACGTTTAATATCCATAACACAAATAATTGTTGAACTCTAACACAAAAGAAGATAAATATCGCCCTGCTCCTTGAAGATCTCTAGTTTGGTTTTGGCTAATTAGTGACACCTAAGGACTAATCTCGATGCTAAGTGTTTGACTAGATTGGAGATTGAGTCGGTCGGGTTGGTGCGTGGTGATCATGGATGATGGATCGAGGTGATCCAAAAGGTGATCAAGCATCCAACATGTTGAGGTTTGGAGATCAATTGACCCCAAGGCAAAGGTATAACCATAGGGCTTTTGATTTCACACTTAAGACACCATAGAGGGTGTGAGTGATTATAGGATCGATAAGCCATACTATAAAGAGGGAAACTTATCGCATATATCGGTCCTCATGTGCCTTTAGGTTCAAAATTCATATGCATGCATTCTAACCTAAAGAGCTAACTCCGCTTGACGAAAATGTTTTCAAAAATGCTAACACATGGTGTCGGGGTGTTCTTCGACGTGTCGGCAAATAAGAATCAAGTGGCGGAAGTCGGTTTTGGAGCAAAGGCGAAGGAACGGCAACACAACGACGCATTCTCGCAGCCTCGATGGCGACCTGCACCATTGACCGGAAGCACGAAGAAGTGACCGGACGCGACCGGTGATCGGGTCCGCAGAGAGCATGTTTTTCGATCGGTGGTCGACGGCGACGAACCCACCGACCGGAAGCTTCGGTGTCGACCGGACGCACCAAAACGGACGCATGACCGGGACGCGCACGGCGCAGTGGGTCGGGCAATCGCTTTGGGGTCGGTTGTGACCGACCACCGACCGGACTCACCGTGAGTCCGGGCTCGGTCGATCGCCCGGTCAGCCGCGTAAATCATGGATTTCACCCCAACGGCCACATTTCGTGGTGTGGCCTATTTATACCCCCTTGGCTGCCTCATGCTCTCTCTCTTGGTCATTTGAATCACTCCTAACTTTCTAGAGCTGAGCAACAAGTCCCCTCCTCTCTCATTCTTGATTGTGAGCTTCATTCTTGAAAGAAGAGTTGATCCAAGTGCATTTGCATCGAGTTCTTGCATCTAGAGGCACTTGGGGATCGTTGTGAGCCGATTGGTTTCTTGTTTCTCTTGGAGACACCACTCCTAGCCGGCTTGGTGATTTGGTGGAGTTGTTGGCAAGAAAAGGAGATTGTTCTTGGCCACCTCCCAAGCCGAATTTGTGAGAGGATCACGCACTCCTCGTTGGGAAGACAAGTGCAAGGAATACATTGCTCGTGTCTTGGGTACCTCACTTGTGAGTGGTGTGTTGAGGCTAGCAAGGGCACCACCTACCTCAAACACCATCCTTGTGTTGGTCGGCACAACCGGAGACTAGCTTGTCGGTGTACAAGTGAACTCCGGGTCAACACATCGACGTGTCTCTTGTCTTGGTGATTGGTTCATCGTCTCATTGTGTTGGTTGGTTCATCCTCTTCCCGGTGATTGGTTCATTCCTCTACACTTCGGTATATCGAGCTCGATCACTTGCTTTTACATTCCTAGTTTATATTGTGTAGAGAGCTAGCCTTGCTTTGTGTAGTTGTTCTTGCTAGCATAAGGACCATATTAGGTTTGCTCACTAGATAGAGTAGTGACATAGACTTTGTGTGACTTAGAGATCATAGAAATATTTAGTCTTGTCACTAGAAGGTTTGCAAGACCACTAGAGCTAGTGCAAACCGCTTAATCACCATTTGTTATACTAACCGGTTTGTTTAGTGAGTTTGTAGAAACTTTTTTATAGGCTATTCACCCCCCTCTAGCCATCTAGGACCTTACACTCCTCCATAAACCACAGGGATAAGCCAACTGGTTGACATCAAGCCTAAAAGTCATCATTGAAATCTGCATTCCAGCCTTGATCTAATAATAATGAAATATACCAAGGGTAAGTACATGTCGTACTTAACAAGCATAACAAGGGTTCATGAAGCTCAACAAGGTTCGACACTGGTTAAACTGCATGTAGCTTTTAGTTGGTATATTTTAGCATTAGCATCAAAGAATTCCCAACATCCCATCATCATAATAAGAGAAAACATGTGTAACAACAAATATGAATAACAAGTAAACCATGAATAACTCATAAACAGTGATCACCTATTTTATAAGGATTCCAAGGCTGCTCATGACCGAGAGCACGGCTGATATATCAGTTTTATTAACTCTGCGCAGAGGTGTATACTTTCTTTGTGAGCTATGATTTTCAAATGAGTAGGTTTACGATCCCAAACAAATGAATACCATATAAAGCCTTTCAACGGTTCATCTAGAAATATTAGTGGCCAACGAAATTTATACAACCCCCTCGCTTTCTTCCATTCCAACAAACCACCAACAAAAATAGATAAGGTCCTTTGACCGACTAAAGCCGAGCCACATAGCCCCCACGCTTGTATCAGAAAATCCCGGATAATCACTTACAAAATAAGTCCTTATAGAAAGCTAAGAGCATCATAAATAAACCCCCATATGTGCCCTCGCCTTAAGTACCACATTGCATAAAAAGATATCCACAATAATCCATTGCATAAAAAGTAATTCCATTTATCTTAATGGTCAAGTGTTGAGCACTAGCATCATACTATCCATATGCATAAAACCCATAGGTAGCAAGGAACAAGTAATCAACGACTAGGATATCCTTAAGGGTTAACAAGGAGACACATGCATGATGAATTTTGTGATTAAAGTGAATAGGACAACAAGGAATAGCCCAAGCTATACTTGCCTGAATCAAAGAACTCCTGACGATCTGGATTGCGAGAAGTTCCGTTCACCCACCTAATTGCTCACCGCCTGTACTCAATTGACACCACAAAGAACACACAAGCATCCAAGCAATCATAGAAAATGCAAACAAAGGAACAATATGAGAGCAGTACACCAACCACAAGAAAACGAGTTAAGTAGTGTATAAATCTATTCTACACGCCGCTATGATCACACCGACGAAAAAGATCACTAAAATCGGACTCAAAATGACGGTTACGGATTTTACTAGCTTTGCATGAATAAAATAATAAATTAAATATGATGAAGAAATTTAAAAGTTGGTAACCTACTGAACAGTAACATGATCAACTAGATTACGAAATTGCGAATCTAACGCAGTTTGAACGGATCAATTTAGATTTAAAATGAGCAAGTTATAAGCATTTGAATACAGTGGCGATTCTGTAAATACAGAGAATCGAAATTTCGAAATAAATAAAATCCGATGTTAAACCGGCTGGGAACTTTGGCCATGAACGACCGCGGCCGAGCTCGCCGGAAAATATGAAACCAGCCCTATATGCCATGGTTTTGGACGTGGTTTGATTCAAACGAAAGAGCGGGTCAACGCGACCTCACCTAGACCAACGAAGAGGCCTGGAACAAGTTGACGTCTACGTACCGCCCAAAACGGGGGACGGCCGTGCACTGCTAATCCGGCGAGGCAAGCGTGAGCAAAATCAAGCAAAGGGAGCGGCACAGATGAGTTCGCAAGACGATTTCGAAAACCTATGCCAGCTTACCGCGGTGGCGAGGCGACAACCGCGATGAGTTGCTCCCGGTGGCGGTTGCTAGGTCTTGCGGCGGCGCTGCGAGCTCAGAACGAGGTGGAGATAGCGATTAGATGGAAAAGAAAGGCGGCACTTCATGCAGCTTGGCTCTTATAGGTTTGGGGTGCCCGGATTAGGATGGGAATACCCGGCTCGCGTGATTTTGCTGCGCGTGTGGTGCCACAGGTTCGAGTGGAACTCGAACAAACAGAGGACGGCGACGCTAGCATGCAGGTCCGCGGTCATCAACGATGAGAAGGAAACAGCAGCGCTGCTGCGCTTTTCGCGCTTTTCCTGCTTGCCCGATTGGGCTAGTGGCCACGGCAGCCCAGAAGAAAAGAAAATGCGACACGGGAAACGCAACAGCACCGCATGCAACCGCCGCTGGAACGTCGGGACGAACCACCAAAGAAAGGGTGGGAGATCTGGCCACTTTTTTTCAGGGGCGGCGCCCCCATGGGTCGGCCGGCCCCCTAGGCCTCCTCGGCTCGGCCTTCAACTTCTTCTGTCGCTGCGCCTGGGCCAGATTGTTCATGAGTTGACCTTCTTGCTTCTCCTCTCCTTTGGCGTCTTTATTCTAGTGCGCTTTTCATTTTTATTTGGTGCACTTGCACCTGTTTCCACTTTTGTACGTACAAAACATATTTTTTTCGAATACAAGTGGAACTGGGTTATAAGTAAAGGGATATGTGACATAAGTTTGCCCGTTTCTCATGAATTGGATACAAGTTTGCGTATTAATTACTCGATAATGATGCACAAGGTAAAACTCCACCTCGCACGAGCTCTAGGCCGATCATGAGACGATCGTGAGGCCGTCGGGACCCACTCGAGCTCGTGGCCCCGCCCCTAAGGAAGATAACCAAGCTCATACGAGCTCACCGGGCCCACCAAGCCGAGCTCCTCGACCTCGTAAAAGCCGAGCGATCAATCTCCGACTCACACGAGCTCAAGCTCGAGGACTTAGGAACTCGGCGGGTAGAACGGTGTCGACCACCAGCACACCTATCCCAATGAGGGATCAGGGAAAGTCCAATCTACAGTCCCTAGCTAGGGATACTCGAGCACCATAGTTGTGCGACGCTGCCCATAGCCGCAGGCCGCCACCAGCTGACTATGGACACGACATCTCGACCGGGATACCAAGCCCGCATCCCGCCAACCACAAGACAACAAAAACAATGATGGCTTCTACAAAACGTGCACTTGGCCAGCCTGCCCGCACGCCCCCGCTGCGCCCCCGCCAAAGCCGCCGCCACCCCGGTCGGCGGGTTCAGCAGCCTGACGAGCAGGGCCGACGCCCGATCACCGACGGACTCCACCCCTGCCTCAGACACTCGATTATGGTGTCATCAGGGCATGCCGGCCTGCCAACACGGGAAGGATAGCTCACAAAGCTCGCCAGGACACGCCGTGAGCTCGCTAGCGACGGGATTTTCGTTCCTGACCGGGCAGGTCTATAAAGGAGGACAACTACGACAAGACAAGAGCAGCTCGGTAGCTGCATCATGAGCATGCCTCCCTCCCTTTTGTATCCTCTCGTCCTCCTCCTTCACCTGGGGGCACACCATGTATATTCCTTGCAACTATAAAATGGACCCTTCGGCCACCGAGAGAAGGCAAGCAAGCCTAAGCGACTCAGCTCACTCACACTACTCACGATATTGGCACTTGCCTCAATCAGACCACGCATAGAGACTTGAGACTCCTCCCTCTCTTTTCAATCTTGTAGCCACCCTTCTGCGAGCTCCCGAGCTTGATATAGTGACTCCGACTAGACTAGGGCACCGCTTGCCTGAACCAATATACATCATGTGTCATTTGTCCCTTGAGCTAGGCCATCGGCTTCTCCACAATAGCTTGATCCGACATCGTGGATCGGTGGTATTAGACCACGACACAAATGATCTTGTAATCAGGTGGCTCGTGCCTTAGCTACGTTTGGGTGTAAATTTCCCAGTGGATTAGCTGTGTTTGGGTGTAAATTTCTCAGTGGACAGTGTACCACTTGGGATAGTGTACCTCAAGAGATTGAGGGTTTGGTAACCTGCGATATGACTTGTGGTGATGAGTAATAAAACACAAGTATCAAAAAAAATTATAGTGTCCCATCCTGACTTAACAATTAAGATTTATTTTTTTATATACTTGTATTGATTTAATGCATTATTTTTATTAAAAATCATTATTTATCAAGTATACAGAGGTATATATAGTCACATAGAACACACTGTACACTCTACGGTCTGTAGTGACGGAATGCTTCCTGCCCCCTAGACAACTCTCTACAGTCTCTAAAAAAGCTTCGTGGATGTCATTATGCTAAGAAATCGTTCGGTGTCCTCGTTAGCATGTTAAGAGAAGTAGTTTGGCTGACATAAATAGTTGGGGGCGTCCCGGAGCTTCAGCCTGAGCACACGTGGTAGCTGTTTTGGCCTAGAGGTGACCAGCTTCATGTGTGCATTATCTGGTATCTAAATGAAGGACAATTATTTTGGTCGGAATGCACTGAATCGCTCATAACTGTCTGATGAAAAAAAAAAATATTTAGGGCGACCCACGTTACCCATTAGGTCGGTAAGGGCATAACTTTTTGGCAAAATGGTTCAACCCATAGCCCCTAAAATTGGCCTTGGGGCCGTAGGGCCAGGTCCAAGGCTAGGACAGGTCAGCCATTCCCATCATGAGTGCACGTGTACATTAGCGAGAGGGCTGGGCTTGGGAGGTGGAACATAAATGAATTTTGGATGACGCTACGAAAACAACATTATCACACGGAGTAAAAACAAGAAGATTTAACGGATCTAAAATACCACATATATTGAGTGCTTTGAGAGTACCACAAGGAGAAGGCAAGCTAGTTTATTTTGAAAAAAGTTCTATTTTGAAACTATTGTAAAAACTCCCATTGACTTAATTGAAGAAAGAAGGTGATCTGTTTCAAGTTGTTTCATTCTTCAACCGTCCAAAATTTTCATGGTAGACTAAGGAACAATTTTGTGTTTGATGTCCTTTCCCAAAGTTATGTCTAAAGTATCCATCCTTTTCTTGAGGATGAGTAAAATCCTAATTGTGGGAGTTTGTTGACAGTAGTTAATGTTCATCATAAACCGTCAACATAACTTAGAGAAATGCGTAAAAGGAACCACCGACATAGAAATATAGTTTAAACTGACAATCTCCACGAGTTTTCATGAATTTGTGTTTTGCAGGGACTAAGACAGGAACTTGCCCAAGAAAGGATCCCCTATTAGGTTAAAAAGCATAACCAATGTGAAACCAACTCCATAAGACTCCAAAGATCATGAGAGACCACAACGCTAGAGCTAGGGCCCAATCGGCCCCTAGCCCACCAGTCAGCTACCTCTTTTGAATGTCTCCATTGCCTTAAAGATTGCATCATGTCCACCATTGTTCAAGGCTGGTTTGATCCAAAGGCTAACGATTGACGTAAGCCCTACAAATACAACCCTATATCTCATAGACCAGGCATCCTCATCCAAGGTAGAAACCCTAAATCTTCTCTAGAATCCAAAAACCCTAGATAGAACCAAGAGCCAAGCATCAAGAGAAGATTAGGCTTGTAGTCCCCTAGAGACTAGGACTAGTCTTATTTAGAGACAAAGTGAGCTAGAGTGGAGGGAAGAGTTGGAGGAAGTGTTAGGCCTGTCGGTGTCTGCTCTTTGGGTTGTACCTACAGGATCAAGTTCCATTCGGATCTCGCTTCTGAGACTCCTCTGGTAATCAACTTCTTATTCAAGTAAGTAATATCATTCTTAAAGTTTGTGACTCTTTTTTTAGTACTTTAATTCCTATAGGTCTTTAGTTAAAGTAGTATTCATAGTGTAAGTGTTGGCATTTCTTAGCGCAATCACTAGAAACAGTTTAGAACCCATCCCCAGAACGGCGCCGAGAAATGCTTGTTGGCGTTTCTTAGCGCAATCACTAAGAATAAATATTATCCTAATGATAACGTCAAGAGAACGTCGGGTGATAGAAGATTTAAATATTGCAAGGGTCAACCCGCCCAAGCGCACGGATCTATCATCGTAGCATTTCACCCGTGAGTATTCGGGTATCGCTCATTTATATTTTCCCATGGGAAGACAGGGTTTAGATTTAATATGATGATGATAGCCCACAATGTATGTATGGATAGCCACTAATCATATACTGGGGTAAGTGACAATAATATTGGAGATAGTGGTGACACACACACTTCTTGAGCACTAGAAGGAATAAATAGAAAATAACATTAAAAGGGAAAATCTATGTTGAGTTGGCTATTCTAATATCGCCAATGCGTCAAACTATAGTCTACATACGCCATTCATGGTTCATAGCGTAGATGGGCTAAAGTGATGAGGAGATGCCCGCTTTTGGTATATGCCAGCCGGTGGCACTTGATAAGACTCAACCCGACACCGGACGTGGAGGAGTGCGAAAGGACAACGAGAGTTGTCACCCTGCGCCGCCTACCTCACTACCGTGGGATGCCGGCATTTTTCGGATGATTCTCTATAGACCTAAGCACCATGCTTACGTTTATAGAGAACTACCTAAACCCCTCATGGTACCCCCCACCCTACGGATCGACAGGGCAAGAGTAAAGGTAAACCCGAAGGTACACTGACCATCACTTTCGAACTTAGTTCTACTACGTTCCAAGAATAAAATATGATTCAATTAGCCTAAAGTTAGTCATGTTAATTATCACATTATACTAACTATATTCTAGTTGGCATAATATGAATATAACATGAGGATAACTATACTCTAGTTCATATGCATTGCGATATAAATAATGAGACTTGAATAACGGAAAGAACTTCATAGTAAAATTACCAAAAGATCCTTCCAAGGAGACAAGCCCTCCTTGAAGCTTCGCCTAACTCAAATACTAACACTAAACTAATGAAGGGGAGAGAGTGGTGCTCAAGGTGAGAATGTAACAATGTGATGTGTAGTGTGTTGTGTGTTGTGTTGTGTGAGGAGTGCCTCTTTTATATAGTGGAGAGGAGGAGGGAATGGAGGGCTCTCCTTGCTTCGGTCTTCTTGGCGGAACGAAACTTTGCACCGCATGCAACCGCCGCTTGAAGATCGCTCCAAACCACCGAGAAAGGGCGGGAACTTTGGCCGAAATAATCTTGCGCCGCCGCCGCAGTGGGCGGCCGCCCACCTCGGCCGGGCCTCCCGCCCCGGCCTTCTCCCCTCGTCAGCGTTTCTTCTTTTTAAATATTGGGCCTATGATGGTGCATGGGCCAAATTGTGTCTTGCGGGTTTGGTCCTCTTGATTGATCCACTCCTTGGCGTCTTTTATTCAATGCGCTTTTTAATTTACTTTGGCGACTTTATACATTTTCCACTTTTATACCGCAAGACATAATTTCTACGAATACAAGTGGAACTAGGTTAGAAGTAAAGGTATATGTATCATAAGTTTGCCCCTTTCTCATGAATTGGATATAAGTTGGCGGTATAATATAGTCGATAACGACCGCCAACAAGTCCCCCAAGCTTAACCTTTGCTCGTCCCGAGCAAATAGCTAAGTGTTTGGTTGTTGATCGGGAGTTGCTACAATGCCGATATATATTTCAAAATGTACCATGCTCATAACAAAGTATTCTTCCGTTGTTTAAATAAATTGGCATTTTTATCCTTGATTTCTTAAATCATGTGGGGCTTATAACATTCTCCAAATTCTTGGGTTATTGCAAGATAGAACGGTTTTCATAGAATCACTAGTCATTCATTCTTTGATTGATCATTCATGCGGAGATTTGTGTAATGATTCCTTAGATCATCTCGGTGTGCAAACCATAAGGAGAAACAAGTCATAAGCCTTGATCAAGATGTGCAAGTGAAATTTTATTTCTTTTTGATAAGGTATGGGCTAGCTCTTATTTTTTAGAGAAGTGGGCTCTACTCGCCCTGGACACTTGTCCATTATTCTTCTCTCTTCTTTTTTTTTTTTTTTTTTAGAGGCGGGTATCGGCACCCATTGTTTTATTTTTTGGACACACGTCCATTTTTTCTAGCTTAGCCCATAACCTATTTTTGGCAATGTGATTGTGAATCTTGATCAAAAGCGTATGATAGGTGTATCACATAGGCTATCATGAGAATTTTGATCATTAAGGAATTTTGAAATTATTCTCTCGAATGATGAATCTCTCTTAGAACAAAATCATAGTAGATTCTATTTTTACCATATCATATCCGGCAATAGCTTAGAGAAGAATCATGTGTTTGCATACCCACAAATCATTAAGTTTTAGGACATGACAAGTTAAGCCAATAAACTTAAACATTGGGGAATACAATGTTATGAACTAGGTGCAAATTGAACTATAGACGAGCAACTATTCATCATTTCAACTTTAGAGAAATTAAGCATCCTTATACTACATATTGAGTGGAATCATTTTTGTTCCTTTCATTTTTTTTTTTTTTTTTTTAGGAAATGAAAATGAAAAATTAAGAGATAAAATAAATTGATAGGGAGGTAGGTACTTACCTCCGTGGGGGTCCTCCCCAAGCTAGCCGATGGCCTATGGGTTAGGGGGGTAGTACCCCATGTGGCGCCGTAACGCCATCTCGTGCCTCGTGCTCTGTCGCCTTCGCTCCGCCTCCTCTCGCTTGGTGTTGCAGGTACTGCCGATGGTGTTGATCGGAAACCCGCACAAAACCCGAGTGATCAAGCAAGCAATCTCACCCTGCGAGTTCCACATTCCCGAAGTCGGGTGTTGATCTCTTGGGAGCGCCTGGGGTCCATAGAGTGACATGCCGGTGGCATCCCTTCGAGTCGGAGGACACCGTGTGTGTCTCATGCCATGTTGACCCTCCCGCTTGGTCTCGATGAGGTGTGAACATCCCTTCATACCGAAAGGTCGGTGTGAGCCCTGGGTTCAGCGTTGGTGTAAAGAACCCGGCGTGGGCACCGGTAATGGGGTGTAGGCCGTGGCATCCGTGAACCACTAGCCTCGCCCGTAGCTCTCCTTCGTGATGACCTCATGAGAAACAAACTCCTGCGTGCTTCGTCTAGCTCAACTAGAGCGAAGGTGAGTGATGGGGATTTATATAATGAGAGTTCCGGGTTAGGGAGTGGAATCTCATTTATATATCCCGAGAAATAATAAATAATCTTCTCATGGTCATTCTCATCAAATTTTATTATGTGCCCTTGTATTAAGTGTGATAATGAAATTTCTAGAGGTGGAGTATCTAGGTATGTGACATTCTCGCCCTCCAATGCACCAATGTTACTAGCAATCCTTGTCACAAGAGAGGTACAATAAACAGGTGTGGATTGTTTAAAATTGCTAAGCATGCATTTTATGATTTCTTTTTACAGAGCAATTTTTTCTCTTGTGAACTATGGCATAGAGGCATTGCATCTCAACATCTAAAAGACGGTGAAATTCGTGCCTAGGAAACAAAGTTATGGCAATCCATTTTTGAATGAATTTCAATGTTGGATGATGTATGTTGGCGTTAGAAGGACCTAAACCTAGGATCTCAGAGGAACTATGGTGGAGATTTCAAAGGAAAAGGCGGCACGATTAAAAATGCAAAAGCAACAACTAAGTTTGTGCAACACTTCTTAGCATCAAAGCCTATGTGCCTAGCCGCTTCTTGCCAAGTGTAATAGTAGTATTTACTAAAAAGTCCGAAACTAACACCCCGCTCATGAACTTCCAAAGATCCTAGAAATTGGATGGTGAGGAGGCGAGAGCCCGGCTCATCCAGGGGGAGCAATCCCGACCATCCGACAGCTTTCCAAATGATGGGGAATTCGATATCCATACCTAGTTTTTCGAGGACGCCGTTGGGGAAGCGAGGAGCGGGAGCGAAGTCTCGATTCTTGAGGATGTTGTAGGCTTGCATTTCCCGCTCTCCTTCCGTGTCGAGGTGCGGTGCATCGGCTTCCTCGATCGTCATCCCCGGGGTGCTTGTTCTGCTCTTGCTCTTGCGAGGGAGTGTCCTCTTCATATGCTTCGTGTTGTCGGCGCGTACTCGAGCTTCCTTGGGAGAGCCTCGCACTTCTTCTCACGCCCTTCTTGATCGCGCTTGTCGCTTTCCTGAACATGTTAGCGAACAAAAAACGAACGGAATGGAAACAAGTGCTTACTCTTGAGAGAACTTGGGAGAGAGAGCTTGTGAGAGAGAGTAGCCGTGTTCTTGCACTAGAGCTTGGGAATGCTTTGTGGAGTGCAAGAAGTGAGCAAGTAGCAAAATGAGAGAGTGAGGGAGTGAGAATGAGAGGGGTGGAGAGCTCTCCCGGCCACCTCGCGTATTTTATAGCACGATGCACCCCGACACTCTGACGAGGGCAACGGCTAGTGCTCGTGACCGTTTGGCCCGTGACAGAGGTGCCGCCGTGGGGGCGGCCGGCCCATCGGCGGCCGGCCCCATCCCGGGCCCTCCTTCGTCGCCCTGCTTTGGCGGTGTGTTCAAACGTCGAATCCGACCGCTGTGTAGTGGTGCAAAATGGCCGTTCGGGTTCAAACTTTGTTTTTTCATTTTCTCTCAATTTTTTTGGAATAAAGTTTTATTCGAATATGGCATTATTTATAAAATCTTATCAATATATGAATTTTATTTATATTATTATTTTTATATTTTAATTGACATGGGAAATATGGCAATGAGATTAAAAAAAATATGAAAAGGAATTCTTTTTAATATTAAAGAATATGGTAATAAAAAGGAAATTAATTAATTAAAGAGGTTTTGAATTCAAATATTAAAAATAATTTAATATGAGGAAAATAAATTTATAGAAGGAAAATATTTATTTCTTACCTTTTAGTGAAGCTTACCTTTAGGCCTCGCTTCACATGCCATGCCTTCTTCGTATTTTTGGATGTTGACGTGGATGGCGACTTTATTTCTTCTTTCAAGGTAGGCTTGTGTTTGACGTAGACCATGGAACATTGTTCGGGCTTGGGGCAGAAGTTGAAGATTTCCTCCTTTCCATTGATGTTGAAGCGGATTTCTCCTACAACGACATCGATGTGTGCCCCAAATTGTGCTCGGAATGGTCGTCCCAAGATCAAAGGTGTTTCCTTAGTGGTTTCCATTTCTAGCACCACAAAGTCAACCGGGGCACGGTGATCTCTGATTCTAACAGGCACGCCTTTACGCTACTCCTACCGGGTGATCGGATCGTGGAGTCACCGGTTGGAGCAACATGCTTGTTGGTGCCGTTGGTGAAGTTCATCTTGTCAAACACGACTTTGGACATGACACCGACGCTTGCCCCCGTGTCGCATAGGGCATGCTCAATCCTTTGAGTCCCTATTGAACGGTGATGGTGGGACATCCCGGGTCTTTCTTCTTCTCCCTGAGTTTGTTTAGTATAGCCAGCGCTTACATGCTTCATTAGCTTTACCACCTCGGTGGTTGGTAGGGGGCAACTTATTGTTGATGATGGCTTTGACAAATTTGGCGTAAGATGGCATGTGGAGTACATCCATTAGTGGTACATCCACATGTATCTTCTGGATCATCTCAACAAACCGGGCAAATTGTTCATCCACGGTTGATTTTCTCTTCCGGAAGGAAAGGGCATGAAGTTTGTGTCCCCATAAGTTTGAGGTGTAATCCTTTCCTCTGGCGGGTTCTTCTTCGATTGGTGGAGCGTCTCGTGTTGTCTTGTCGTGGTTGGCCGGGATTGCCGAGGGTTTTCTCGCATGTTTAGGATATGGTGGATCACGAGTAGACTTACCGCTCCTCATGGACACCGCATTAACCTTTTCCGTAGGTTGACTAGGGATTTTTCCATCTTGATTAATAGGAATGTAAGTTGCTAAATGTGACAATTGTTTTTCAACCTTTTTATTTAAGCTCAATTGATTAATTACGCGGAAGATAAATTCTCAAGTTTGGTGTTTATGTCTTCAAGCATTTTGTCATTGAAAGATAATTTCTTGTTTAGACTTTCATTAATTTTAGCTTGACCATAAACTAAATCTTTCAAGGAGGGTTGATTGGAATTGAAATTGGAATTGTAAACGAGAATTGTAAATGTTACCTCCTTGTGGGCGTTCTCCGATTGTTCCACCCATTGTTATTACCCGGACGAAATCCGTTGTTGACGTAGGCTACCTCTTCTCGAGTTTCGGGACAAGAGCTTCCCTGATGTCCAACCTCTCCACGACTTCACATGTCATATGTGAGTCCATGGGGAGTGTAGCACCGCTTGACGGAGCTTGGTCGCCCAGTCTTTTCATTAGGAGATCGATCTTTGCGCAAGCGGTCTGTCTCCTTTTATCGTGCATACCTTTTTGTGTTTTTACGAGGGGCCCGTTCTTCTCCCCAGCCTTGGTTCTCGATCATCTTCTCGATGAGCGCTTCGCTTTCTCGACGGTGAGGGATAAGAACGCCCTCCGGCAAAGAAGATCTATGTGGCCCTTCGACATGGTCGTAAGACCATTGTAGAAGTTCCGGGCGGACGAGCCACTTCTCCATGCCATGGTGCGGGCAAAGCGAGGATGTACTCTTGCAGCCTCTCCCACGCCTCCGTATGGGTTCCATTGCCGTCATTGAAAATTAGAAATTCTTGCCACCGGGGGCATTGGTTTTGCCCATTGGGAAGAACCTTGCGAGGAATGCGGTGGAGCATTTACTCCAAGTGCCGACAGCCTCCTTGTCCTTGTAGAACCATTGATTCGCTTTCCCCACAAGGGAGAAGGGGGAAACAAGCGGAGCCTGATTGCATCCGCTCAACGCCCTGATGACGATTGTGTCGCACGGCTCCAAGAAGTTCTCGAGATGAGCATTTGCGTCCCTCGCTTGGCGGTCCACGTAATGGACTTGCTTGTACCATCGTGATGAGGCCAGTCCTTATCTCAAAGTTCTTGTCGCCCAAGTTGACACGGGGGCCAATCGGGACATTGCCCACGGCGGGGGGACAGAGTAGTCACGGAGTGTCTTGGTGGCCATGAGTGTCGATGAAGATGGTACTTGGATGACAAGGTGCAACCTCCTGGGAGTGATGACGTAAAGAGTGGCCCGAGCCCGACTCCTTCGAGCGGCCTCTCCGATCGTCGACGGTTATTCGGCAAAAGTTGCGACCAGTCATACACTATCTCTCAAGCCATCCACAACAGAAGAAAACAAAAAGAGTTAGCCCGCAAAGATTAGGGCTATCATCCATACATGTGGGTATGATCATCTTTATTATTTTTTTTTTTTTAACCTTGCCTTCCCGGCAACGGCGCCGTAAATGCTTGTTGGCATTTCTTAGCGCAATCACTAGAAACAGGTTTAGAACCCATCCCGGCAACGGCGCCAGAAATGCTTGTTGGCGTTTCTTAGCACAATCACTAAGAATAAATATTATCCTTAATGATAACGTCAAGAGAACGTCAGGTGATAGAAGATTTAAATATTGCAAGGGTCAACCCACAAGCGCATGGATCTATCATCGTAGCATTTCACCCGTGAGTATTCGGGTATCGTTCATTTATATTTTCCCATGGGAAGACAGGGTTTAGATTTAATATGATGATGATAGCCCACAATGTATGTATGGATAACCACTAATCATATACAGGGGGTAAGTGACAATAATATTGGAGATAGTGGTGACACACACACTTCTTGAGCACTAGAAGGAATAAATAGAAAATAACATTAAAAGGGAAAATCTATGTTGAGTTGGCTATTCTAATATCGCCAATGCGTCAAACTATAGTCTACATACATCATTCATGGTTCATAGCAGAGATGGGCTAAAGTGATGAGGAGATGCCCGCGCCTGGTATATATGCCAGCCGATGACACTTGATAAGACTCCAACCCGACACCCTGGACGTGGAGGAGTGCGAAGGACGAAACGAGTTGTCACCCTCGCGCCTACCTCACTACCGTGGGATGCCGGCATTTCCCGGATGATTCTCTATAGACCTAAGCACCATGCTTACGTTTATAGAGAACTACCTAAACCCCCCGCGGTACCCCGACCCTACGGATCGACAGGCAAGAGTAAAGGTAAACCCGAAGGTACACCAGACCATCACTCGAACTTAGTTCTACTACGTTCCAAGAATAAAATATGATTCAATTAGCCTAAAGTTAGTCATGTTAATTATCACATTATACTAACTATATTCTAGTTAGCATAATATGAATATAACATGAGGATAACTATACTCTAGTTCATATGCATTGCGATATAAATAATGAGACTTGAATAACGGAAAAGAACTTCATAGTAAAATTACCAAAAGATCCTTCCAAGGAGACAAGCCCTCCTTGAAGCTTCGCCTAACTCAAATACTAACACTAAACTAATGAAGGGGAGAGAGTGGTGCTCAAGGTGAGAATGTAACAATGTGATGTGTAGTGTGTTGTGTGTTGTGTTGTGTGAGGAGTGCCTCTCTTTATATAGTGGAGAGGAGGAGGGAATGGAGGGCTCTCCTTGCTTCGGGGTCTTCTTGGCGGAACGAAACTTTGCACCGCATGCAACCGCCGCTTGAAGATCGCTCCAAACCGCCAGAGAAAGGGCGGGAACTTTGGCCGAAATAATGCGCGGCCGCCGCAAGGGGCCGGCCGCCCCTCGGCCGGCCTCCCGCCCCGACCCTTCTCCTGTCGCGCCGTTTCTTCTTTTTGAATATTGGGCCTATGATGGTGCATGGGCCAAATTGTCTGGGTTTGGTCCTCTTGATTGATCCACTCCTTGGCGTCTTTTATTCAATACGCTTTTTAATTTACTTGGCGACTTTTGTACCTGTTTCCACTTTTATACCTGCAAGACATAATTTCTATGAATACAAGTGGAACTAGGTTAGAAGTAAAGGTATATGTATCATAAGTTTGCCCCTTTCTCATGAATTGGATATAAGTTGGCGGTATAATATACTTTCGATAACGACCGCCAACAAGAAGCATGTTGCTTAGACTCGATTACTCATAGATGCAACCTACCATCCCGGACCGGTGGTAGCTCACGGGTGACCTCTCACCCCGTGAATCATTTATAGTCCAACTCCCATTTGTAGGCCAAGTAGGACCTGGTTGCTAGGAGAGCACCTTCTGCGTCGATGCCTTGTGATAATGTACCCATTAGAACAATACTAGCATAGCTTGCGAGGGTAAGAATTAGACAACCTTAATGATCTTCTCTATATATATCTATTTACTATGTCCTTGTTGATGCTTAGGGGTTAAGCATAAGCCTCAGCTATTCTCTCACATGTTCTCCCTGTGGATAAATGTGATGCTCTAGATATACTCCCGATTGAAGTGCTACATAAGTATCCATGTGCTTGCAGATTATTTCTCTTTGATTCTTCTATGTGCATAATAAATACCAATAATGTAGCATACATGTGTTATTATATGGTCTATTTTCTAATGATCATGTATTATATATGTGATGCTCTATATTGTATTATGTGATATTCATGTTGTACAAATAAGATATTCCATTATCTTTTGATTATCCATAAGATGTTGTATGCCATATTCTTGAATATTGGATTTTTAATTTTTCCTTTATAATTAATTATATCCTTTATTATTTATCTATAAGATTTTCATGTGATTTTTTATTTTTTCCTTCATGAGCAATTTTTCTTCCCATGAGCCATTATTTATTATTTCCATGTTGCTAGACAATATTGAGTGGATCTGAAGGGGTAGATACCAAGATGTAGTAGGCACCAATATTTAAGATATATAAGCACCAACAATTATAATCTTGCCATTGTATGAGATATGACAACCAAATTCAGCTACTATTTTCTATCTTCTTTTGTTAATGATATTGTTAATTCTCTACCTTAAGGATATTATTTGTTTCTTGGGGATATTGTTAGCTATCCTTGGTTTACTATATAAACAAGCCTATTCTCCTTCAATCATACAAACCATTTCAATAGAAACTACCTATAGTGAAGGTTAATACGTAGAGAACCCGTGTAACTAGTTCCATGGCCACTCAAATTCCCCATGTTCTCCTTGTGGATAATTCTCGTGTTGAATGCATTGTCACATCGTTTATCCCAACCGGTTTGACATTCGAGGTATCATGATTATTATGTTTTATAAAATATGTAGTAAATTCGACTTACTATTCCAAAGAATGGGATTTTTACATATTTTTGAAAAGAGAGTGTTGGTACAATATTATCTCAAATATGATACCAACACTTATTCATTTGCAATTATTTGCTCCTTGTTTGTTCAAAAAAAATTGCACCTTGAACTACAACTAAAATAGAAATGTAGAACATGATATGCAACATCAATATAATAGAGAACACACCACATGGATGCAGTTATTTTACTATGATCCATTGTTCTTTGTGTATAATCTATATTTTTAATTTTCTTTAGTAACTATTGCGGGAGATGCCATGGAAGCCTTGGAATTCTTGGATGCGGTACATCAATATATCTATGTACTTATTTAAGTTATTATGGTGGTTTACTATACTTGATATGCTTACATCATTAACTTGGAACATATAGGACAATGGTCGTGTGGACCTTATTTTGATCTGAATACTGCATGCCGATATGACTGGCTATGATTTGCTTAGGGGAAGTGAAGGTAAATCTTGTATTTATTATAATGTCTTTATGTATTCTAAACAAAAATAACTTCTAACAAACTTTTTTTCGATCTAGGAATCACCAAAACTGAAGCACATTCCAGTTGGTGGTTACATGTACCGATGTCGTCCCCGGAAAGAATCACCGAGTGAGTAAAGGAAAAATGATGAAATATTGCATGAGTGAAACATATGTTATCTACATAACCAAATTATTTATCTTTTTGTTATTTAGGTGCATTGAAGGGGGAGCAGAGGAATACATGATAAAGCCTCTCAAGGTTTCTGATGTGCCTCGTATTCTTAGCTACATGTGATGAGCTAAAGGGGGACCATGAATGAAAAGGGAATGCATGCCTAAATAGTCTTTGGGTTATACTCTACCAATCATGCTTATGTATGGCCCTTTAGGGTCTTTTTTTTTTTCATCCATTGTTTTTGAAGCATATGTAATCACTATAAGACTTTTCTTTGTGCCATGTGGTGTTTTGTGGATGACATCCATGTGTTCCCTTTCTTTTGATAGTTTAAGATCGAAAAATTAAGTGTATGGCCCTAGAAAAACTAGGTCTTAGGTGTATGTCATTTTTTTTGGAACTTTCCTCTATGGCCTCGAAACAAATTTTGGTTGTCTATATGGCCTTCCAGGTTGTTCTATTAGGATTATATGTTAGTTTGTCCACTGTTTCCACCCGGTCCGCCCGGCCCGCTCATAAAGCGACGCACTGCATCTATGCCATAGTGGAGGGCGCAACCGCCGCCCGTTTAGAACGCTGCCACCGCTGGCCTCTCGGCCCTAGATTGCCTCCTCCTGGCCCTACTTGCTTCCTATCCTATCATGGGGAAGGCGGTCCGGTGCTCACCAAAGCAGGAGTACACTGAAGCGTGCAACCAACTCCAGCGAAGACGGGCACATCGTGGCCTACCACACGGAGCCATTGTGGACGGTCACTAACGATGTATTTTTAACATCAACATTATACCAATAAGGGGTTGAAACTATATCTTACTACACACATATACATTTATTATTAACATAATTTCACTTGTAGTGCACAAATAATGTTTTGCAGGATTTATAAGAAAAGCAAGTGGAAATGTCCAAAAGGCGCCTTCCTGGAAAACGTACTTCTACAAACCATTCAACCCAAGGCCCAAACACGCCAGCCAGCCAAAGCCCAGCCCAAATCGGGCCAGGACTGGTGCGCCCGCATTGACATTCGTGCCGATCCGGCCGAAATTTGGTGAGACGGTACAATAAATGTCGAGGAGGGCGATGTGGACGTTCGTAGCTAGATTCAGTGAACCTAGACGCCCGAGAGATGGTCGGTTTGGGGGAACTTACACTTAGCCCCCTCTCTCACTTGTATAAGTAGCCCCCCTCACCTCCTCTCTCAAACACACACCTCACAAGAAAAGCCACTCTCTTCCTCTCTATTCTTGTTCTTCTTCCTCCTAGTAGGATTAGTATGTGGAGCTAGGAAAGCCGCCAAGGAGGGCTTGGCTCCTTGGAAGATGGACTACTAGAATAAATCTATCTATGGTATTCTTCAAAAGCCTCGTCCCTTTATCTTATCTTGGTTGTGCATTAGAATTAGAGTCTTCATGTTATTTCTATACCTTATGATTTATCTTATGATCTAACATGTTGTTCTCTTGACATAATCATGATGTATGAACTACTCTATAGTTTCCATGTTATAATATAGTCATATAGAACTTTATACTTAAACCATTCATGCAATATAATTGAGTAGTGTTAGGATTATGCTGAGGTGACAGTTCGTTGTTATGATATAGTCATATAGAACTTCTATTTTTCATTATTTTTTATGCTTGGCTATGTTCACCGGCACACGTGGAGTGTGTCGAAGACGTATCTCTTGGTTCGTGTTGTACAGGTGTGGAGCTCGGAGATGGTAGGCGACGTGAGGTGAAGGGGCCAAGGAGGACGTGCCGGGCCAATGGACCGCGGAGGTGAAGGACGGACATGAGGCTTGGACCGAGGACCGGATCGCCGGGTGGCTAGCCATGGTTGCTAACATTTGGGACATCGACGAATGCAAGAGGACGTGGCGAAAACCGTGTTGATCGGGTCAAGACGGGCGAGCGTGCAAGCGAGCGAGGAGCTCGGATGTCTTAGCGACTCGACGGTCAAGACGGCGATGACACGTGTCGAGGAGGTTTGGTGGTTCGCCCTCAAAACCATTGGCGCGGGTTTCGTGGTTTGGGCCTCAAAACCACGGGCGGGTTTGGTGGTTTGGGCCTCAAAACCATCGGTGGCGGGTTTTTGCGGGTTTGGGCCTCAAAACACGGGCGAAGTTTCCGGCGGACGGAAGGGCGACACGTGGTGGCATCGGGGAGTTCGCGTTGGGTCGGCTACCAAAGAGAAGGTGTGGTGGCCGCCGGTCGAAGATATCCAAGTCCGACAATAATGCCCCTAGCTAAGTGGTTTCGACAATTGTATCCAAAGGGGTAGAATAGTAATAGCGCATCACTAGGACTTGGGCTATAAATATCAAGCCGATCCACTTCCCCGGACTTGCCTCTCCAACTTGCAGTTTCCATTAGGGTTTCCTTCCTAGTAGTTCCCCCCGCTTTTCTCGGCGGTCTAGACATTTTGTGATCCTTTGTTCGTAGGGAAGCACACCCCTTAGTGTGTGCATGCCCTCTGGGCTTTTCGGATCGATGGATCGTGGTCTGCGGGTGTTGTGATTTGTGTTCTTGCAACTCTATTTTCGTTCGGTTTTTCCCTTCTCCTTCTAAATCCCAAATTCGTCATTTCTAGTATGTTTGGTGTGATTCCTTTTTGTCCCAATTCGATCTTGACCAAGAACCAAAGAGTTTCACCGAAGGAAATCTTCGAAAACCTCTTGTGTCATCGGATTTGGGTGATTTTGTGTTCGAGTTCATGGTTTTCAGCGTGAAGGGAGATTTGGAATTCTGGTGATTTGCTTGATCTTTTGTGAAATTTCATGAAGGAATCTTGTCACCTATATGCCGTGATTCTATGGCTTGAAAGTCATAACCTAAGATCAAGTATTGTGGGAGATCCGATTGGTTTTTGAGTTGAGGCGAGTTTTGGGGTCGAGTAGTTTTTCTGTCGGTCCATACCGGACGCGTTCGATATTTTTGACCTCAGCGTTTTGGAGTGTTCTTTTGCCAAAAGTGTTTCTCTAAGTTACCTAGTCTTGCTGTGAAAGTTTGAAGTGATTTGAACTCCGTTTGGGCAAGATTTGGACTTTTTCTCTCTCAAGTAAGATTTATCAGTTCATACCAGACACGTCCCAGATTAATGCATCTTGGCCGAAGTTTTTTCTCGTTCATACATACCACACACGTCCGGTATTAAAGGTTTGTGTTGTTTTTGTCCGGATCATTGCTCGATTGTTTTGGCGTGTTTTCGATTGATCTGTTGTGCTTCTAGGACATCTCCTAGAGCATCCACCTAGGTTTCTAAGTCGTGATCTTTCGTGGAGTTGCTTGTTCCATCTCGAGGAGGAGTGAGAGCCGAGGGCGTGAATTTCGAAAGAAATTTTTGAGGCTCCTATTCACCCCCTCTAGTCATCTTTTCGGTCCTTCACAATTGCTTTACATTAGGTTCCATTAAGCCGCAGCCCAAAATATTTTTATCAGGAACACAAGTGATTGCCAAACATTCCTTGCCCGCTTGCAACAAAGCAATTGTTGCCTTTGATATGTTACTACATGACTTGTTTAATTCAATAGAGGACTCATGGATCTTCTCATGCTTCACAATATTAGGAAAAACGTCCAACTATACTAATAATTTATTTGCATTAGTCTCTGCAGATTCGGACTCTTTGCAATGACTTTCGAACATTTACCCATAGAGTTAGTCACCTTGGCAACCTCTGCTACATTACTTGAAATTTCTGAAATGGCTACCCCATTCTCGCCCCTCTTCATGCAAAGCATTAGCTGAAGTTTCTGAAGTTGTTGGAGAAGTGATAATCATAGCATTCTTTCCTCCATGAACATCTAGCTTATCCCTCTCCCGATTAACACTAGTTGTAATAAGTGGAGAATCAATGTTACTAGCAAAGTAGCTATTGCAGCGTGGATCACCACATCATTCTCCCCCTCTTGGAGCAAAGCCGTCCTCGGCTTTGGAGTGATTTCATCAGACCTTTTTTTCTTCGCTTTCACACAAGCAAAGACCTTAGCCTTAATTGAACTCTCAAGCTTTGGTTTGAGCACATGATGAATTCCTTTGTGCACAAAAAGAATAAGTATTGGAATGACCACTATGAGTAGCATCTAGATCAAATTGCCATGGTCGACCCAATAACAAATGACAAGCACTAGCCGGTGCAATATCACAGTCCACCGTATCAACATATTTTCCAATGGAGAATTTTACTCGGACCTTATGAGTAATTTTGAGTGTACCACTTTGATTCATCTATTGCATATAACGCAGCATTGGAAGCCTCCGCGTAGACAAAGATAAAGCATGAGCAATTGCTGAGCTAATGACATTAGTGAAACTGCCACCATCAATAATCAATTTGCATACCTTATCATGAATTTGGCACTCAAACTGAAATATATTAGACCGCTGCCCCTTGAAAGGTCCTAAATGGCTAGAGGGGGGTGAATAGCCTAATAAAAATTCTACAAAAACACTAGAGCAACTTGTTAGTAAATAACAAAGCATAAATGCGTTTGCTCTAGCTCTACTTGTCGGCAAGTCTCCTATTGACAATTCTAGTTGTTGTAGTCTCTAATTCACACACAATGGCTAAGTCTCTACTTTACCACTAGGTGAACAAGCTAATTACTCTAGCAAGCTAAGCAAGACTATTCTAACTACACAAGCACAATATATATGAAAGTAATGCAAGTGTGTAGAAGTGATATACCATAATGTCGAGGCTGTCAATCCAATCACCGGGAATGTTGTCATAATATGAATAATGAATCCAAATGCCAAGAGACAACAATCACAATGGAGAGACACGAAGATTTAACCCGAAGTTCACTTGAGCACCCTCAAGCTAATCTCCGTTGTGCCGACCTTCTCACGTGTGGGGCAAGGTGGAGCTCACTCCTAGCCAAGTGCCTTTAGGCTACTTGCACCCAATGCAAATGAGAGGTACCCAAGACACGAGCAATATATTACTTGCACTTTGTCTTCCCGACGAGGAGTGTGTGATCCTCTCACAAATCACCGGAGGTGGCCAAGAACAATCACCAACTCTTGCCAACGCCTCCACCAATCACCAAGCCGGCTAGGAGTGGTGCTCTCCAAGAGCAACAAGAAAACCACTGGCTCACAACGATCCTCAAGTGCCACTAGATGCAAAGATCAAAGCAAAGTGCACTTGAATCACCTCAACTCACTAGAATGATGCTCACAAGCAAAGGGAGTGAGGAGGAAGGAGTGTGCTCAGCTCTAGAGGTGTTAGGATTGATTTCAAATGACCAAAAGACCTCACAAAGCCGGCCAAACGTGTATATATAGCCCCCACCACGAAATCCCACCGTTGGGGGCAAAACACGCCGAAAACCGACCGGGGCCTTGCCGGCCGGACTCACTAGCGAGTCCGGGCGATGAGTCCATCTACAACCGACAAGTCAACTGGCGAGCCACCGAGTGCGTCCGGTCACCGTTTTGTGCGTCCGTCCGCGCTGCGTCCGTTTTAGTGCGTCCGATCGGTCCTCAGTAGAGACCCCAAAAACATGCTCTCTGTCGGACTCACCCACCCCCTGGTTGAAATCTCATGTTTGGTTTTGGAAATTGATGACACACTTGTCATACTAATCCTTTACTCTAAGTGTGACTTGAGAGATAGGATTAGGTGGATGACGTGGAGCATGATGATCATGAACATGGACGATGATGATGGACATGGTGGATCGTCAAGCTCGGTGATCGGCTTGAGAGGAACCCGGGAGATCAAGGCAAAGGTATACTTGATAGGGTTTTTTCTTTCGGTGATCGAGACACGATAGAGCGTGTGATCACATTATAGGATAGATAGCCGACTATCAAGAGGGGATACCGCGACAATCCTTTGGTGAAGTGCTTCTAGCTAGGTCCAATTGACTTGCATATTGCATTTAGGACATGAGAGCACTAACTTCGTTCTTGCCTAATCGATCGTCATGCTAACATAAGTGATAACGTGATCATCTTCGGCGTGTTGGCAACTTGAGGCAAGAGGCGAAGCAAGGTTGAAGCAAAGGGCGACAACAAGATGATGAACACGCTGGAAAAGGTGACCGGATGCACCGACCGGAAGCGCGACCGGACGCACGCTTTTCGACCGGACGCTCCGGTGGAGTGCGTCTGGCGTAGAACATGTTTTTAGGCCTTCGGGCGCGAGGCCGGCCGGACGCTGACCGGAAGCATCCGGTGTCGACCGGACCCACGAAGAACGTTGTTAGGCGTGGGCCGGGGGCTCGTCGTATCTAACCGGACGCGCATGGCCGATCATCAATGCCGGAAGCTAGACCGGACCCGCTGGTGCGTCCGGTGTGAGGGGTCCGACAAGGTCTTGCTGTAAAACCCCCAAACGGCTCCATTTCGAGAGGGGGTCTTTAAATACTTGGATGGCCGGGTCTTTTACCTCTCTCTTGCACATTTGAACACTCCTACACTCTTGTGAGCTTGTGAGACTCCCCTCCACTCATCTCTTCACTCTAACTTCGATTCTTGAGTGAGATTTTTTTTTGAGGGAAATTCTTGAGTGAGATTGAGAGTGATAGAAGTGCATTGCATTGTTGATTGCATTCTAGAGGCACTTCATCCTTGGAGAAGCCGCGGGATTTCGTTTCTCTTGGGAATTTGCTTGGTTCCCTAGCGGCTTGGAGCAAGAGGCGGTGTTGAGCTCGATTGGAGCTTGTTCGAGGCCACACCGGTGGATTTGTGAGGGGTCGTTCCTTACCCTGCGGGATGTTCGCGAAAGGAGCACTAGTGGATTGCTCGTGGCTTGTTTGACCCTCTCTTTTGATCGGTTTGCTTGAGCTCCCACCGGGGATTTGGCACCGGCCATTAAGCTTAGCAACCGTCAAGTGAGTGTGTCGCCACAACAGGGACTAGCGTGCCGGCAAGCACGTGAACCTTGGTGAAAAATCATCGTGTCTTGTGTGCTAGCTCGTTGGAGATTTCTTGTACACGGTGATTGGCTTCAACCTCGACACTACATCGGTGGTATTGTATTCTTGCACCTCTTTGCATTACCTTTCTTAGTTTACTTGTGTAGCTTGGCATAGGTTGCTTAGTTGGCAAGTGTAGTTTAGCTCCTAGTGTTGAAATTAGTTAGACTTGCTTGATCACCTAGGAGTAAACTAGTGACATAGCCCTTGTGTGGACTTAGAGATATTACAATCTTCTTTATTGACTTGTGGCTTGCGTAGATATTACGTTGCACCGCTTATTTAGCTTCGCCATCTTATTTACTAATCCCGGTGCTTAGTGTTGTTGCAAGATTTTTTAATAGGCTATTCACCCCCCTCTAGCCATTAGGACCTTTCACCGGTCGATTCTTCGTGCTTCCGGTCAGTGAGTCCGGTCGCCATCTGAGCTGCGAAATTCCGTCGTTGTGTTGTTGTTCCTTCGCCTTTGCTCCAAACCGACTTCCGTCACTTGATTCTTGTTGCTGACACGTCGAAGAACGCCCCGACACCATGTGTTAGCATTTTGAAAGCATTTTTCATCAAGTACGGAGTTAGCTCTCTAGGGGCACATGAGGACCGATATGTACGATAGTTTTCCCCTCTTTATAGTACGGCCTATCGATCCTACAATCACTCACACCCTCTATGGTGTCTTGAGTGTAAAATCAAAATGGCCCTATGATATACGTTTGCCTTGAGCCCATCTTGATCCTCGAAACACTCCAAGTCGTGCACTTGATCATCAATTGAATCACCTCGACCCATCTACCATGACCACCATACACCAACCTTGGCTTGACCAATCTCCAACTAAATCAAACACTTAGCATAGAGAGATTAGTCCTAGGATGTCACTAATTAGCCAAAACCAATCTAGAGATCTTCACCCCTTCACCATAACAGCAGAACCATCACTATGGACATCTCGTGCCATCATAGATAACCCATCTGATGCATCATCTGTATCATCAATTCTGATTTGTGACTGAGATTCACACGAAGAATGCAGCCCGAATATTACAGAAATGTCATCACTCATGTATAACTGCCGGTTCGGGCACTTCACTCTTTAGCAACAACTGAGAATCCTCTTTGTGCAATTCTATAGAACTATCAATTGTCTTGGGAGCTAGAATTTTATCAAAAGCAGCAACAACTTTGTCAACGGTAGCATCAATGGCCTTTCTCTTTGCATCATAAATAAAGTGTTGTCGCAACACAAACGTCATATCTACCCATGTCCGACAAGGGTCATCCACATGAAGCCACCACTGCAAAACATCTTTAGCAAATGTTTCTTCTGCATAATACATCTTTGTGACTGAATTAATAAATCCACGGCCCTCAAAGAAACTCTCCGTGGCATCTTGCCAAACATAGTATTCATGGGGACTTTTCGAGAGATAGCTTTGGCATAAATTTTATTTCATCAAGCAAAGAAAGTGGATCCATCAAAAATCAGTACCAATAATTCCAAAAGTACCGTGAGCAACTTGGAGAGCTGATACCACCTAAAGAGGACACGCCTATGCTGCCCAAGAGTGTTCCCAATCTTTCACGGTACAAAACCAACTGAATTACAAATTCAATATTTTATATGAATAAAACAAATTCCCTTCAGCTGGCACAAGTAACAAAGAGGTACTCCCTCTGTCCCATGGAGTTCGTCGTTTTTTACTTTTGAACTTCATGTTTGACCATCCGTCTTATTCAAAATATTTACGCAAATCATAAAATAAATTAATCAATATTCAAGTATCTACATTGATAAAATAAGTCGTAACAAAATAAATTATATTTGTGCAAAAATTTGAATAAGACGAAGCATCGAATAAGATGGCACGGAATCCAGGGTGACAAACTCAGTGGGACGGAGGGAGTAACAATCAAGGAAGACACCAGCAGGTCAGCACGACAATGTATTCCAACGCTTGAAGATTTTGTTGAATAATATATGTGAACCCCTCTACAACAATTTATATATGGCTCAAGCTCTCAGAATTATCATATAAATTGTCCATGACAATTGCCAAGAAATCAACGTTCCTAACTCAGGTGTGAATAGTAACAGATGTGTATCACGACCAGGGATAATCGAATCAGAGAAATAATCCAACTAGGGATAATCCAATCAGAGAAATAATCCCGTCAATATACGGATAAACAAAGCTGAATCAAATCACTTCCGAACGGTAGTTCAGCAATTCTGATATATAGTAGTAATGCTATATAGGATAGAAACAATCCAGATAATCCTTTGACAAATCTAGGACAAAGTGTAGCAATATAATGGATAGAGGGAACGGCTTACGACTGATGCAATCCAAACCCTAGGTAGCTTCGTTCTTCCACCCGCGGTTGCATGGAATTCCGACAGGAATCCGAGGCGCGACCAAGCTGCGGCAGCTCGAGCATGCACTCCACACAATCCAAGGAGGATCGGCAAGATATACCGAAGAGGAACCTCCTCTGCTTCTCTCAGGGAGGAACCCTAGATGAAAACACAATAAAATCCAGTCTGTCCTTTACACAGCCGGCTTCGGCCAAATATATGCTCGCAGGCATATGACACCAGAACTCCTAATACGACTCAAACCAGGCCCAAGTCTAACATGTATACGTGTATATGGCCCATCACAAATAAACTACGTGACTACCTCTTCCATTATAGAATAGTTAATGGTACACCAATTAATAAAAATATTCCATAATGATCAGCTGCTTGCCTCCTCAAATTAGCACATCCTTTTGCATGAAACCAGCGTGACTAGAGTATTAAAAATAATCCGGCAAGGATGCAAACCACACCATTAGCAATGAACCTCCATAGCAACTTGCATGCAGCAAATTCATCCCAATACTAGTTCATGTGACGACTTCATATATTTTTCTTTCATGAATGTTGGACCACCAAAACTTATAACTGAAGACAAGCCACCAGTAGTAAATTTTTCCATATTCTTGCTATATTTCTCATCAAAATTAATAGCTCCAAATTTAAAACCAACTATCATATTTGAAATTGAAGAAGAATTTTCCATAAATATATTTTGAGCCATGGGCTCATCATTCTCTCCTTCTTTAAACAAAGCCGTCCTCGGCTTTGATATATTCTCACATGTCACCTGAGGGGTGCCATTAGATGCAATAATTGTCGAAACATCAGCAATGCTAGCTGTAATCATTGGAGCAGTAGTACCAGTATGGCTCAAGTCAATGGCATTGGAAGACAATTGCTTTAACGGTACCGTGAGAGAGAGAGAGAGAGAGAGAGAGAGAGAGAGAGAGAGGCGGTACAATAAATGTCGAGGCGGTGCGGGACGTTCGTAGCTGGATTTAGTGAACCTAGACGCCCGAGAGATGGTCGGTTTGGGGAAACTTACACTTAGCCCGCTCTCTCATTTGTATAAGTGCCCCCCCACCTCCTCTCTCAAACACACACCTCACAAGAAGAGCCACTCTCTCCTTCTCTATTCTTCTTCTTCCTCCTAGTAGGATTAGTATGTGGAGCTAGGCAAAGCCACCAAGGAGGGCTTGGCTCCTTGGAAGATGGACTCCTAGAATAAATCTATCTATGGCATTCTTCCAAAGTCTTGTCCCATTATCTTATCTTGGTTGTGCATTAGAATTAGAGTCTTCATGTTATTTCTATACCTTATGATCTAACATGTTGTTCTCTTGACATAATCATATGACGTATGAACTAGTCTATAGTTTCCATGTTATGATATAGTCATATAAAACTTCATGCTTAAACCATTAATGCAATATAATTGTGTAGTGTCACGATTGTGCTGAGGTGGCGGTTCGTTGTTCCTTCGGGTTTGCTCGTGTTCTATTCCGTCCATCCGTAGGGTGGGGACCATGGGGGACATGAGTAGTTTCCTTGTATGCGGGCATGGTGCCCAGGTGCCAGGAATCCTGCGGATATGAAAGCATGCCCCGGTCGAGGGGGTAGGCGGTAGGGTCATGACAGCCCTATCCCTCCCATGAAATCCCCTCCCCCCACGTTTGTATGTGATGTAGGAGTTCGTAAAGGCCTTCCTTCAGACCGGATGACCTGAGAGGTCTCCTCATCCATCTCACTCTCAGCTCTGACCTCCTACTCACGTGTGTTGCATGACTATCAACTGGTTCTATGCACAGCCATGACTAGAATCGGATGCTCCACTTAGGACTTTCTTGATTCCTTATTTATCTTTATTCTTGAGTTTCGCTTGAGTGAGTGTGTGCCGACGGTAGTTATCGTCAACTTTTTAGCATGAAATGATAGATCATTTTGGGACAAGAGCAATAGAAGATAGGCTTTATACTAATAATTTCCACAAGTTTTGTACACACTAAGTTTTGCGGGTAAACTCGTGAACACCTAATATCATAGAGAAAAAAGAGAAGAAATAGAGAAACTGAAGAAAAAAGGACTAAATCGAGGCGATTAGTATAAATTCCAAGGGTCTAAAGGACAAAAGAAGACAAAATTCAAGGCCGGGGCCCACATGCCGACATGTGGGGGGCCAAGCAAGACCGACAATGGGGCCACGCGGCACCCCCTCAGAGGATCCATGCGTTCTGCTTCTGTAACCTTCCTACAACCGACCTATGGAGTAGATCTACACCGTCCAATGAAGTCGGTTTGATCCAAGGGCTGAGATTCAATCTATGGGGCTATAAAAGAAAGGGCAGGCCCCCCCTGAAACCGTAATTCAGTATTGCTAATTCAGTTTAGACATTCATTTAGTCCGAGCCATAAACCCTAGTTCTTGATTAGTTCTAGTTCTAGAGAGATTAGCTATATAGTAGTAGATTAGAAGGAGATCCATGTCTAGGAAGACTTGAGCTTCAGATTCTGTCAAGGTGTTTCATAGATACATTGTTATATCTTTTGATATACATTACTCAAGTCCATCTATGACATTGTTCTTTATCTTATTTATAGGAAAAAAGTCTGTATCACACCCCCACCTATGTGGGGTGGACTACATAAGTCCCCAACCTATGAAACGGTCTATATCACCCTCTGAACTTTCTAAAAATGGTCAAATTAGCCCCTAAAGCAGTTTTTGAAAAATCATAGTAAATCATATAAAAATGGAAAAAGTTACTTAACCCCCTAACTATGGAGCTATGACTACTCCTTTCCATCACTTTTAAAACCGTCTAACCAATACCTAAACTTTGCAAAACCATCTAAATCACCCCCGAGGCGGTTTTGCTTGGTGGTTTTGCCTCACGTGGGGACACACGGTGGAGTGGTTTAGCCACGCTGGATCTGACAGGTGGGCCCGACAAAGGCAAATGTCTAGGTTGCCCTCCTCTTCTTTTTTCTCCCCTCCTCTCTCACCTACAAGCCGGCCCCACCAGTCAACTCCATCCTCTACCTACCACCGTGCAAAAAGACCAGAGGGAGAGAGTGCGTGCGCGGACCCACTGGGGGAACAAGGGCGTGCGCCAAGGGGTCGGCCAGCCGGGGGCGTGGCGCATGGCCACCGAAGCTCATGGCGCGGCCGTTGGGCTCCCCGCCGTGCATGGGCGCCGTGAGGTCACCGGCATCGTCAAGGAGCGTGGCTCTCGGGCGTGATGTCCCGATGGTTGGGTGCCATGCCCTCTAGTGCCGCTCTTGCACGCGCGGGCGCCTAGAAGCCTCGCCTCGTCGTTTTTAAGCGCTCCGGCCGCCAACTCCTTTTTCCCTTTCTCTCCTTCGTCCGCCAATGCACCATTTGTCCAATTGCTTGCGCGATTACCTTCACATCGTCCTTGCGCACTCACCTAGCTTGCGGGCCTCGCTTCTCATCACGGAGACAGCCACACGCGTTGTTCACTGTTAGGCCGCACCTTATCATCGGGACTGCACGTGCGCTGCTCGATGGACGTTTCGTTAGCGAAGGGCGGCGGGTAGGCCTTTCTCCCTGCGCCGAGGACCCGGCGGGATCTCGCCCTTAGGCGGAGAAATGGGATGGCTCAGCCGATGGCCGGAGCGTATGCGCGGGAGGCGACAGCGAGGCCAAAGGCGGCGAGCCTGACGGCGGGCGGAGGCGGCGAGCCCGGGCGGGCGGCTCCGGCGAGGAAGCGGCGGGGTGTGGTGGCGCCATGAGCGGCTGGTTCATCCACAACATGCCGGGAGGTTGAAGATGAACCCGACGAGTGGGTCCTTAATTTGAAGTAGCACATCTAGCTTCCATCCCGCGCCACCATGTCAAAACCCGGCTCCATCGCGGGTCGCCACGTAGGCAAAACCACTAAGCAAAACCGCCCCTGGGGGTAATTTAGACGGTTTTGCAAAGTTTAGGTATTTGTTAGACGGTTTTAAAAGTGATGGAAAGGAGTAGTCACAAAATCTCATAGTTCGGGGGGTTAAGCGGACTTTTTTTCCTAGAAAAATCATAAAATAGAAAATCCAATCGCGTTGGACTCAAAATGAGTAGATCTACACAATGAACATATAATATGATATATTTTAGTATATTTTTTGAACTACAAAGAAAAGCATAGATCTAAAGCTACAACAAAAAATGTACTAAAGTATACCATATTATATGTTTCATTGTGTAGATCTACTCATTTGGAGTCCAACACAATTGAATTTTCTATTTTATGATTTTTCTCAGAATTTACTATGATTTTTCAAAACTGCTTTTAGGGGTAGCTTGACCGGTTTTGTAAAGTTTAGGGGTGATATAGACCATTTCATAGGTTGGGGTGTTATGTAGTCCACCCTCAATAGTTGGGGGTGATATAGAATTTTTCTTGTCTATATCACACCCGCACCGGATTTTTGTGAAATTTTACCCTTTTTTTTAAAAAATTCAAATCCATGCCCGTCCGAAAACTATTTGTATGGGGTATCCCTTTTGGTCGCGCCGATCCGGTGGCGCGATTTTTACACATGCCGCGGCACCGCATGTGGCGCGACCGGTGCATCCACGGTGACGGGTGGCGTTGACCGGGGCCCCGCCACGTCGGCGCCGGTGCATCTTGGCGCGACGGTCGCACCGGAGCTAGGATCCCATGCAAATCGTGCTACAAGTCCTATCCACTTTAGGAAAAAATATCACATGAGACACCGTAGCACTTTTCGCTTGTTTGTGAAATTATTGTCCTATTATGACCTAACTAGGCTCAAAAGATTCGTCTCATCCCAGTAAATCAAAATTATATAATTAATTTTTTTTTTTTACCTACATTTAGTGTTACATGCATGAGACAAAAAGATTTGATATGATAGGTCAATAGTGAATTTTGGAGAGAGAATTGAGGAACTAAACAGGGGATGGGCGGGAATCCCGTGCATGCATGCATATTTTTTACTTTTGTTATTTCTTGCGGCAGTAGTAGCACTATGGGCGGGGATAGCACTTGTAGCACTATTTGCATGGGATCCTAGCTCCCGCCCGACCGTCGCGCCGCATGCAATCGGGCGCGACGTGGCGGGCCCCCGGTCAACGCCAAACCCGCTACCGTGGATCCTAGTTTTTAAACCGGACCGTGTGATCGAACCGGTGAGGTTGTCGGTTCAATGGTTCATTGGTCCAACCGTTTAGAACCGGTTGAACCGCCGGTCCAAAAAGAATGGACCGTTTTATCGAACCCACCACAAATACTTTGAACCGCATATATAAATATATATATATATTGTAATAATTATTAATTGATAAATGGTAAAAGCATAATTTCATTGTACAACCATAAGGTTCTATGCAGATACATATATACAATGACATGTTCTTAAACCCAAAACACATATTAAGATATATAAAACACATCAAAGGATAATACGTCGACCATTTACAAAGTGGTGCAAAAAGAACTTTAATAGTAATTAAAATATTGACCATTGCAAAACAATCTTAAATGCTAAAATAAAGTGTGGATATATTATTTGTCTAATTTAGAGACAAAGATATAATTTTGTGAAATTTACAAGGCGTTAAAGTCTTCCCAGCTATGGTCCAAACATATTAAGATTAAAAAAATCCAAACATACTAGCAGGCACGGCAACTGTGCAAGCGTGAAATTTAAAAATGGAAAAAAAAAAACTTTAAACAAAAGTGAACCACACACGTGGTAACAGCCATGCGGTAACAGCCATGCAGGGGCCCGTCCTACCCACAGCAGCTGCTGGCACACACTGCAGGCACACACCGACGCACGCCACCCACGAACCAATCAGAAGCATCGAATCATTGCAGTGCTGCACGCAAACGTTCAGTTTTTCAAACCGCTCCGGTTCGTATGGAACCGGCCGGTTCACGGTTCAGTGAAAAACCGCCCGGTTCACCGGTTTTTCGGTCCGAATACATGGCCGATCTTTTAAGTGAACCGGACCGGTTTAGGCTCGGTCCGGTCTTTTAGCGGTCGAACCGCCCGGTCCGGTCGGTTCAAAAAAAACTAGGCCGTGGATGCACCGGTCGCGGCGCGTGTGGTGGCGCGACATGTATAAAAATCGCGTCACCGGACCGGGCGCGACCAAAAAGGGATACCCCATACAAATAGTTTCAAATCGGGGACGGATTTGAAATTTTTTTTTTTAAAAAGGGCAAAATTTCACAAAAGTCCACCAAGACATATGTGGGGTGGATTACATAAAACCCCAACGAGAAAACGGTCTATATCAATCTCTAAACTTTCTAAAAATTGGTCAAAGTACCCCTAAAAGTAGTTTTAAAAAAATCATAGTAAATCATAGAAAAATCATAAAATGGAAAATCAATCGTGTTGGACTCCAAATTAGTAGATCCACACAATGAACATATAATATGATATACTTTAGTACATTTTTTTTGAACTACGAAGAAAAACATAGATCTAAAGCTACAACAAAAAATGTACTAAAGTATACCATATTATATGTTTCATTGTGTAGATCTACTCGTTTGAAGTCCAACACAATTAGATTTTCTATTTTATGATTTTTCAAAACTGTTTTTAGGGGGTAGCTTGACCGGTTTTGTAAAGTTTAGGGGTGATATAGACCGTTTCATAGGTTGGGGTGTTATGTGTAGTCCACCCTCAATAGTTGGGGGGTGATAGAATTTTTAAAACTGTTTTTTAGGGGTAGCTTGACCGGTTTTGTAAAGTTTAGGGGTTGATATAGGCCGTTTCACAGGTTGGGGTGTTCGTAGTCCACCCTCAATATTTGGGGTGATATAGAATTTTTCCTCTAATTTAATGTGATACTAAATGGAGTAACCGATGAGACCCATAGTACAAACTATTTTTATTTGGAAACAAACTCTTTTGCTAGTTGAATTCATGCTAGGTTGCCTGCCTTGCCTGTGCAAATTAAGCTGACGTGACGACGACGACCGGCTCTTCCCTGCGTCGTGCGTGTCTCCCCCCCCCTGCTTCCTCGCGGGAAAAACCAGCCATACAAAAACTGCCCCATTCCTCCTCCCCGGCCCTCCCCTCCGCTCCAACCGCCTCACCGTGCGCTCCCCTCCCCGCCTGCCACGGCGTCTTCATCCGTGACCTCCGCCACTGCCGGATCGCGGCCGCGGCCGCGGTCGCGGTCGTGGTCCGACGTCGCGCTGTCCATGTCCTTCTCTTCCGCGGCGTCGTCGCCGACGCCCCTCGGAGCGGGAGCCGCCCCGCTCCCCACCCCCCACCGGCGCCGCCGCTGGTGGGGGCGCTCATCGAGTCGCTCGTTCCGCGGGTGCGGCTTCGGCCGCGCCGCCGCGTCCGCGTTCGAGAAGGAGGATCTCAGGGGCGGGCCGCGTTCCCGCAGCGCCTCCGCGCCGCTGTGCACGCCGCGATGCGCGCCAGGGACCCCGCCGCGGGGGCGTTCGCGCTCGTCGACCGCGATGGCGACGGCGAGGGGGCGTGGCGCGGGTAACCGGTGGTTCGACGCCGCGGTGCACGACGACGCGCCCGAGTCGCCGCTCGTTGCTTTCGTCAACCCGCGCAGCGGCGGCCGCCTCGGGCCTGTCGTCAAGGCCCGCCTCCAGGAGCTCATCGGCGAAGACCAGGTCAAATAACGCCACGCCACTCCTCTCTCTCTCTCTCTCCATATCTGTGCTTGTGCGGGCTACGTGGACCTGTGCGGTTGCCCGTGACGTCATTAGATGGTCGGCGTCGCGGGCTACGTGGACCTGCTGTCGCGATGCGGCGAAGCGCGGGCGATTGCGCGGATCCAGGCGGTGCTGGTCACCTCCGGGAAGCTCCGGAGGAGCGTGGAGCTCCACGACGCGCTCATCCGGGCCTTCTCCGCCCGCGCGCCCGCACCTCGCGCTCCCGCTCTACGCCCACCTCCTCCGCGCCGGGCTCCTCCCCACCCCGCACACCCTCCCTTCCCTCCTCAAGTCGATGGCGCTGTCCCCGGCAGCCCCGGGCGTGGCGGTGCTGGCACTCACCGTGCACGCCCACGCCGTCAAGCTCGGCCTGGAGCGGTTCGTGCTCGTCAGCAACGCGCTAATCCGCGTCCACGCGGGCTTGCTCGGCCGCCTCGCCGACGGGCTTCTGCTCCTGCGGACGGCACCTGCAGTGGATGCCTCCACGTTCAACACCCTCATCACTGCCTATGCGAGAGCGGGCCGGGTCGCCGACGCCCGGAAACTGTTCGACGAAATGCCTGCGAGGAATGCTGTGTCTTGGAGCGCCATGGTGAATGGGTATGTCCAGGCTGGTGATGGGAAGGAAGCACTGCAGATATTCGCGCAGATGCAGGCTGAGGATGTCTGCCCGGATGACACAGTGCTCGTGGGGGTGCTCGCAGCCTGTGCGCAGTACGGGGCACTGGAGCAGGGGAAGTGGGTGCATGGCTACCTGAAGGCTCGTGGCATTAGGATCACCGTATTTTTTGGCACTGCTCTGGTTGATATGTATTCCAAGTGTGGTGAGGTGCAGCTTGCAATGGAGGTGTTTGAAAGAATGGAGGACAAGAATGTGCTGGCCTGGACTACTATGATAAAAGGCCTGGCAATGCATGGACGAGGATCAGAGGCATTAATGCTCTTCACTCAGATGGAGAGCTCAGGTATAAGGCCGGATGACATTGCCTTCATTGGTGTGTTGTGTGCGTGCACACATGCAGGATTGGTTGACAAGGGCCGAGAGCTTTTCGATTCCATGGTGAGAAAGTATGGCATTAAACCAAAGATTGAGCACTACGGATGCATGGTAGATCTCCTGGCACGAAATGGCTTTCTTGATGAGGCCAAAGACATGATTCAGAAAATGCCCATGAAACCTGATGCCTTGATCTGGGGAGCTCTGATGGCTGGTTGTAGATTTCACAAGAATGTGGAGTTGGCTGAGTATGTTGTCAGGCATTGGATCTTGTTGGAACCTGACAAAAGTGGTGCTTATGTACTTCTAGCTAACATTTATGCTGCATCAGGTAGGCATGCTTCCGCTAGGGAAATTAGGCACCTAATGCGTGAAAAGGGAGTTGACAAGACACCTGGTTGTAGCACTGTAGAGGTTAAAGGAGTTATTCATCAATTCATTGTTGGAGACCTCTCTCATCCTCGCATAAAAGATATTTTGTCAAAATGGCATGAGATTGATACCAGGATTAGATTAGAGGAGGGTTACATCCCAGACAAGAAGGAAGTTTTGCTTGATATCGAGGAAGAAGAGAAGGAGGGTGCTCTTAGTCGGCATAGTGAGAAGCTGGCAATTGCATTTGCTTTGATTAGTATGAGTGACAATATGCCTATTCGGATATTCAAGAACCTCAGAGTTTGCCACGATTGCCATCATGTCACCAAACTAATATCCAAAGTATATGGAAGGGAAATTATTGTTAGAGACAGAACACGCCCATTTGTTCAAAGATGGCAGCTGTTCTTGCAAGGACTATTGGTAGCAGTACACTTTCTGTGTTCAAATCGGTACCTGATTGATGAGTATTGTCTTGATAAATACATCAGGGATTCCCAAGCAGAGGGCATCAAGTTGTTTAAAGCAATAGTTCCTCGGTTCTACGCATCTGCACTATAGATATGCTGCTGCCAATTCAAAATCCATTGATAAAGTTGTGTTTTTGTGATAATTTGTAAGACACAGTATTTAATCTGAATTGGCGCTATGCTCATGCTATATTCAGTTGAGAGAAGTAAAGATATAGTCTTGCAACAAGTATCTACCAGGGTATGTGAACCATGTTGGTGGTTAAGTGGGTAATGCTGCTGATCCATTGTCACCTTCTTACCTGACTATGACACTTCAAGCAAGAGATGAACTGTCCAACATGGATAGGGATCAAATCTTTGTTTAGGGAGATTAGGGAAAATGGAGATAGTGAATTTTCTGTAATGTACCATCAACCAAAATGGATTTGGGTAGATTTTCTTATGTTGGCATAAGAAACTTATTATTTATAGTTAATAATATTATATAATCAGCACACTCTGTTTATATATATGGGGGGAGCACCTGTGCTTGCTTCTAATAAGTCCTAGTATTTTTTTGTGTGTGTTGAGGAAATTTAAATTGTCTGTTCTCACAGCTGATGGACTTGCCACATACATGAGATTTCCTGATGTTTCATGCAAAATTTTATCATAGCTGTGTCAAGTTTGTTGGAGTTAGTTCATTTCATATTAATATGAGGGACTTCATTTCATACAGCCCTTTATGAAGCTGTTGTCCTTGGTAGAGGACATTACTGAAATTAGGAATCACTTAAATTTGCAAACCATAGCTTTTTAGTTCCTATCTTTGTTACAGGAAGTTGCACAAACACAGATTTTTGTACCTCTGCTTGGATGAAGGGTGGGAACATTTATCAACACGCTCTTTAGAATCTGGGGTTGTTCTGTTCTGTCTGTTAATGAAACTTTGAGGTGACTTTGCACTAAATGCATTCTTATTGACAAAAGCTTTTCTAAATCCAGGTTTTTGATCTTACTGTTGTGAAGCCTTCTGAATTTGTGGAGTATGCTCTGGCTTGTTTGGAACAACTTGCTGACTCTGGTGATCACAGTGCGAGGTTTGTTCGCCATCATCTGCGAGTTATGGTATGTACAAAACTTTGGTGGCTGCAATCATTTCAAACACTACAATATTAGTTCCATTTCTCCCAGTTGTTTTTGCATTTCAAGGTACTTGTAGATTCATGAGTTACATTTTCTGATATTAGTTTGACGCTTTGACCACAAATAGTGTGATTGTGTGAAGCATCTAAAAAGATCCTCGACAAGAAGTACATACATTGTTTTATGTTTCATTTATAACACAAAAAACCTAGAGTGGTTTATGATATCTCGTCACATTCTAAAATACTATGGTTTCCTCCATGTCCAGCTTAGGGTTTCACGAAAACTAACCTTGATTTTTGTTTAGATAGTTGTGTTCTTTGTGTTATTGTGTAAATGATATTGAGATCCCCAGCAATGATCCAAAGTTAAAAGCCCTTTTCAGCTGTGCACCAGTTTATTTCGATTTCTATTGGTTAGGCTGAGATGAGATCCCCAATCTTATTGTTAGTCAATATTCCTTGTTATCAATGAGAACTCTACTTTTGAGATATTTTGAACACGGAGTCTGAATTGCTACCTTAGGAAAGTTGTTTCATCCAAATATTTATTATAGTTATCTTTCCTAGGTTGCAGGAGGTGACGGTACAGTAGGTTGGGTGTTGGGATGTTTAGGAGAGCTATACGTTCAGAACAGGGAGCCTGTCCCTCCTGTTGCAGTAATACCACTTGGAACAGGAAATGATCTCGCCAGAAGTTTTGGTTGGGTAAAAGGATATCTTTTTCTTCACTTTACAGTCTTATGAAATTTCTATAGGTTTTTCATCACATGATACTTATTTTCAGGGCGCTTCATTTTCTTTCTCATGGAAAGCAGCTGCTAAGCGATCTCTTTACAAGGCTATTTTTGGCTCAGTTTCTTGTTTAGACAGGTGACTCTTGTTTATAGGATAGGAATTCGTTAGTCTTCAATGCATTCTGGTGCAATTTAATGTTCATAACATGTCCCTGTACCCTTTTTAGTATTAACATGTTCTCTTTGCATCAATTGTGTTTGATAAATGGAGTATCATTGCCCCTACAATTTACCCCCTTTGTTCGAACAGATGTTTCAGACGTCAGCATGATCTTATCCAATACACTTTTTGTGCATTATCATTTTTAATTATATGAAAGAAAAAAATCTCATTTAATTTCGTTCTGAAAACTCTGTCTAAAACTATATTTATTTGGAAACATAGATATCCTACAGATATAATTTGATATGCTTACAGCTCTAATTATACAGCTATATTAACTTTATTATATATGAATGGAGGAATTGAAGGGTGCTAACTTCACTAGGTGCTACCCATATATCTTTAGCTAAACTAAAATGCATGCAGATCCTGTTGACCTATTAGGTTTCTGTGCCCATATCTGGACCTAGCGGCTAGTGATATCCTATTTAATGAAGAATCTATTTTGTATAGGTATATTACTTTGGTGTTGTCGTTTTGTGATTAAATCAGCAGACATGATTGCTATCCTAGAAGTTTTCATGCCCATGTTTAAGCCTTTAGATGATCATTTGTATATAAAGATGGCCCACTATCCCTCTTGCAATTTGTGTAGCTTTTCATTTAGCTTGTTAATTAATGTTGTTCTCACTGTAATTATAAAATATTTTTATTTTTGCACCAATTGTAGCAGCATGATTTCTATATGTGCACCTATTTCACCACTTCCAATGCCTCATATTATGTTTCATTGTGCAGTTGGCATGTTGTTGTTTCTATGCCTGAACATGGAGAAGAAGAAAAGGAAGATTTGGACCTCCCTCACTCACTTAGGCGTCTTGGAGAGTGTACATTTTATGATGTAATGTGTCAATGCCACTAGACTATCATCTTGGGTTTATGATGTAATGTGTCAATGCCTGATGGTAGAACTAATAGTAATGGAAGTCTTTCTATCCTGCAGGATGGCACTGCTAAGGGAGAGTTGCCTGAAATAGTTTCCTGCTTTGATGGTGTCTTCTATAATTACTTCAGCATAGGTAATTTCCTATTTCAACCAATGCATTATTCAACATGTTTGTTAGCACCTCCTTAGGCCCACTTTGTTTCGGCTGTGGCTTTTCCAGAAATGGCTTCTGCACGAATCTCAGACCAGTAGAAATCAATACATAATGATTTTTTTTTTTTTTTGGAGAATAAAGTTTCAAAAGTTGGCAATTTACACTAAAATCAAGTAGTTTTTAAAATTGGTTCCTCAAAAAAGGACCTTTTTGTTTATAGCTTTTATGATGTGAGAAGATTTTTTCTAGTTGCTGGCAGAAGCCCAAACAAACGGGGTCATATCAAGCGGAAGGGTTTCAAACCCTTTCTTCATTAGTTCAGCAAACAACTTGGTTACAAACTGTTCCAAACATGTATAATCTTCTTGGGTGTGTTCTCGATACATACATAAATAAATAAGCCTTGGGTAACTTATTTTCTTTTCTAGTGTATGATTGTATATTTGCAGGTGAGCCTTTGTTGTACTTTCTTAATTTTAGGTTTCTATAGTAGAGGAAGGTAATAACTCATTCTCAATACTGGAGACAAAAAGAGATGAATACTCTTTCAGGAGTTCACTTTCCTATTACCCGTTAATTCATATCCACCATCATACAAAATGGTATATAGGACATTAGGACTTAACATATAAATGCTGCAATTGTGTTTGTCGTTACTTGTTACCGCCTGTTGTTATTTCTAATCTTTACATTACATAATAGGTGTCATAAGGACTGCTCTTGAAATACCCTCCTCTTGTATTGCAGGAATGGATGCTCAAGTGGCTTATGGTTTTCATCAATTACGTGATGAGAAGCCGTTTCTTGCAAATGGACCTTTATCCAATAAGGTAAATAACTTATGGATGCTCTTCCCTACATGGCTACATTTATGATAACCCAGCAGTTCATCACCTTAAACCCTAGTATTGGTCATTCAAGTTGTATAGTTTATTACATATCATTTATGACATTGAAAACTGTTCAATATATGCTTATAATGTTAATTTAAGAATGGGTTAGTATCTACATGATATATGTGGTGTATGGCTGGAGCCCCAGGGCTGTCTTTGTTGATGACCTTAGATCCCATTTACTCAGGGAGTCATGTAGTTATTTTATCACAGGCATGATTTGTAATCTGAGAATGATGGGTGTAGTGTGTCATGTGTCTACTCGGGGTTCTAACCCATTTTTCTCTTCTTAATATAATGATATGAAGCTCCTGTGTGTTCGAGGAAAAAAAATAAAAGGATATCTGCGGTCAATGTAATGGAGATTTCATTGGTCAACTAACAATAATGCTACCATTTTTGAGAAAGGGAAAATCAATTTCAACAACATATGCACTACTCCTCTTAAGTAATAGTTTTCCTTTGGGTAATCCAAAAGGGTAGAATCACCATTTTCTTCAGCTGTGTTTTGCAAGCTGTTAACACACATTTAATTATCTGCAAAACAAAGGTAATGATATGAATTTTTAAGTGTAGTATACTTATTAACGTGTATAGGTCCAATTAGTTGATGATTTTGCTCATCAAGGCCACGTCTCTTACCTCTCCCTTATATATAAATAATTTCTAGAAATAATGATTAAGAAATGGAGTTGAGAATGTCACCTTTCTTGTGTAGCTTAAAATAAACCTACCCTTGCACCTTAAGCACAACAAATTTTCTAACTCAACCATTGATGACTTTACAATTTCTGATTTCACTGTGTGAATTGAAGCATGCCTTGTCGGTGTATAATCCTTTTTAGTTCGCTGTTGGTCAAGGTAGAAACATGAAACTAAAAAGAATAACATCAACTTGATAACAGGAATTAAAACAGATAAAGGACAGCATGGTGCAGTTGCATTGAAATAATACATATTTGCACTGTGAACAAACGAAACTAGGATCTATTCTGTGACTAATGTGATGCTTATTATATAATCTGTATTTTGAAAAAACTTTTAGAGTAAGCATTTCTAACTAATTTACTGATTGGCTGATTTTGTGACAGTTAATTTACGCAGGATATACCTGCAAGCAAGGATGGTTCTTTTACGCAATGTATTAGTGACCCTGAATTAAGGTATGGGAGCTGCTTTTATTTTTGGGGTAATGAATCGTACATTTTGCAGATACCTACATGAGTGATACCTCCTGGTCAAGTCATAACTTTAATATTGCCATCTTTTTTTAAAAGAAATCCACTATTAATAATAATGTGCCAACTTTTATCCTTCAACCGTGGCCTAAGTCCAAACATCAATAAGGTCAATTTTAAGAAGTTTGATAGTTAGTGAATAGTTAGTGATTAATGTTTTAGATTGTTTCAGAGTTGCAGGTTTGTATTTGAACTCTGGCTATAGTTGAAGATTGGAGTTTTCCATTTGAAGTATACAAATTGATTTTCTTGCAAATAGTCTCTGTGTTGGTTGGTCTTTATGGGGCTGCAGCACATGGTTCTTGTGGTTGCACACATGGTGGTTTTGCTGTCATCAAGGATAGCATCCTTGACTAGCTTTTAGGACAGCATCTTAGCATCTTGGACAACATCTGTTTGGACAACAGTTTAGCATATTAGACTAGCATCTTGGCATGTGCTTGGCTGGTTAACAGCCTATAAATATGTATCCCCAACCCCTTACCTTGGTATGGCATTGTGTGAGAAATGAACTAGAAAATTGCCCCAATTGCTAGTGTCATCCTCTCTCGTTGAGAGTGAAAATTCTGCTATTACCGAGAGTAAGAATTCAGCAACTAATAGCATGTGATGTAATTTGGATAAAATTCTCTAAAAACATGATTGTATTAGTTTATTGTTCTTGGCGATAACGATTTAGTTGAGTCTTTAGTTTAGATGTCCAATAACATAGGCTTCTAGTTTCCTTCTGAATTCTAGTTATACATTTGTTAGTTCTCAAGACTTTCTGCATCTGTTTTTATTTTGTTCTATTCAATATAATATGAATCCAACTCATCCAGGAATCCAAAATGTTCAATATGGTAGAAATGTTCACTATGGTAGACTGCTTGCTTTTACACTTTGTAGTAAAAAAAAATCTTTTACCGGAAGTGAATCACCAGGTTGTACTGATTTGTCAAACCCAGTGTAGCAGAGCCTGTATGGGATTTCAGTTTGTTCTTTCTATAATTGTCAGGGGATTGAGGAACGTTCTCTGTTTATCAATCAAGAGGATGGACAGCTCTGAGTGGGAGAACATTCCTGTACCACCAAGGCAAGCTCACAATTTCTCTGTTTCTAGGTAGGATCATGCTTCCACATATAGAATGTGAAATTAATTTAATCTGACAATCTATGATGCAGTGTGAGGGCTATTGTTGCATTAAACCTTCACAATTATGCAAGCGGAAGAAATCCATGGGGAAATTTGAAGCCTGAATATTTGGAGAAAGTGTGTTGAGTAAATTTCTGTGACCATATCACTTCAATTGCATTAACATTGTCTTCTGATAAACTCATTTATGCCTATAGAGAGGATTTGTTGAAGCCCAATCAGATGATGGTCTTCTTGAAATATTTGGATTGAAGCAAGGGTGGCATGCATCTCTCGTGATGGTTGAACTTATATCTGCCAAGCACATAGCTCAGGTAACTTGCTCCCTCCACAGTTGTTTGAGTGGTTACTCGAGACTACTGTCTATTTGGCAAAAGTATGCAATGCCATTATGTGAATCTCATTATTACGAGTAGTTTTCCATCATATGCAGTGCAATACTATTTGGTAGGACAAGAGATAACCTTCTATTTGGTTATTTTCTTTTTGATAGAGGTTCAATTTCACCAAAACCATTAAAGCAAAACTGTGAATAAACATGTATTTGAATGCAAACTAGAGTGCAATTTTTATGTTCAATAAGAATGAAAGTAGATCGGGAGTTAAACTTTTATTTTCTTTTTGTGGCTAAACTCCTAGTGGCCGATTGCAAAAATGAAAAAAAAAAACAGATTGTTAGAAAGAATACATATTGCTTCTTTCAGAAGCACCGCATAATTTGGTGTTACTATTCCATTTTCAGGCAGCAGCAATACGGATAGAGATCAAAGGTGGGTATTGGCGGGACGCATTCATGCAAATGGATGGGGAGCCATGGAAGCAACCACTTAACCCTGATTATTCAACATTTGTGGATATAAAGAAAGTGCCTTACCCCTCACTAATTATCAATGGCGGAGATCGTTAGCTGGAAACCATTTTTGTGGCATGGCCTAGGCGGATCTGCCAAGAAATTATTTCCAGCTTCCAGCTTGAGGCTCCATGAACTCCAGGCACAGCACAACCTTTTATCACGGTTGCATAAAGGCATAGGTGTATATTGAGTTGAGCTTGTACATGGAACAACGGAATGCAATGGTGTCTCCACCGCCCTTTGATCGCAATTCTGTTTGAAGTCATGCTAAAAAGATTCTGTTTCAAATTCCGTGCATTGCATCAAACCGCCGTCTGATGTAATACTAAACTTTTTTTTTAAGATAAAGGATAGAAACTATCCGGCTTCATCTACCCGTGGTTAGAATCAGGTCATATTATTACAGCATCAAAAATAACAGAAAAAATTGAAGAAAATACATTCCCAACAATGAGGTCAGGTAGTTCTATGCGACCTTTGGCTTGCACTGTGATGTCAACTCCATTAGAGTAGGGTCACCATCATCAAGACGAAGCCGCCAAACATGTTTGTCAAACCTAAAACGTATTGTATGGAACACCGATCACCATTGAAGATTGGATGCTTCTTTCTTGGCAACAGCATGAAGCACTTGGTACCACCAAATGCCAAGCTATTACACCATCGAATGCCTCCTCCACCTTGAACTGAGAGCCGCTCGACCTCGGCGAACAAGAACCGACATCGTGGCTATGCTATTGCCGCCCGGCCCGGAGAAAACAGGCTAGGTTTTCACCAAGTTTTTTGAACGCCCGGACGCATCTGGGGATGGATTGACCAGCGGCTTCAACGACGCCTTCAACAAGGTGCGTGGCAAGGTCCATCATCACAGCCGACCTAGCGTAACACGCCAGGCAAGGTTTTCACCCAAACCGCCCGGCACCACCATCGACTCTGCGTCCGGCCATCACGGAAGGTCGCCAACACGGAACGACACCCCAGCCACCAACGTGCCGCCCGGCGCCGGCCATGACCCAAACCCGGCCTCGAGGATGCGGATCCGAGCATCTTGGTCGTCGATCCAGGGCCCCGCACCAAAAGCGCGATGGGATCCGGCCGTCACCGTCCGCCTGGGAGATCGTCGCCATGGGAGGAGGCTGACACCGCCCGGACATCGGATCTAGCCCACCAAGGACCGGATCCGGCCGGCCCCATCGGGGCTGCCCAAAGATATTGTGGAAGGAGGAGGTGAAAGGAGGAGGAGGAAAGGGGAGGATGGAGGAGCGGGAGGACGCGGACGAGCTCCTTTTTGGACGCCGAGGAGGGGGGAGGTGCTTGGGGCGGGGTGGCGGCGCCGCCCCGGTCGCCCCGGCCCAATGGGAGCGACCACCGCTTTGGAATCCTCTTGTTTCCCTGGGCCAAATACCGAGAGTAAGAATACGAAGGAGAGAGAGAGAGAGAGAATAGGGAGGCGCTCGACCTGCTGGTCCTCCTGCTCTCCACTCTTCACCGGCCATGGTTGCTCGATGTCGATGTGTAGAAGGAGAGAGAATAGGAGACGTTTGCGGTGGGGAAGAACCTGATAGAGAGAGTGCGGTAGAAATAAATGGGAGCTGAAGATAAGGTTGGAATGGACCCCATCATATACAGGAAAGAAGAGGGAGAGATTTCAAATTCAGTTTTTCAGCTTGGTGCCCATAGCAATATCCCTAGAGTTCTTAAATTTCCTAGGGAAACAATCCGAGGTGGCTGGTCAAAAAAAAAAAAAAAAAAAAAAAAAATCCGAGGTGGTAGTCACCTGGTATCTTTCGTCCCCCTAGGGAAATATGAGTTTCCTTAGGGTTTTGAGACTTTGTTCTAAGGAAAGAATGTTTCCTAGGGTCTCTCTAGTTTTCCTAAGGAAAAGAAAAAAAAAAAAACTAGGGAAACCGGTTGATTCTAGTAGTGGACGTGGGGGCTAGGGTAAGAAGAAGACCCCGATGTAATACTCGCTAATTGGAGGATCTTAGTGATTAATATCAGATGCAAGAGATGTAAGTCATGCTGTCACCCTCCCTTTATGTACTGGCAAGGCAGTCTTACAGACTAACCTGAATCTGTTTTTCCAACTATTGTTTGGATAATGGTATGATTACATCCCACCAACTGCATGCATATTGACGTGTATACGGGTAAATTGCGGGCTACATTTTTCAACAAGCTTTTTGACAGGTGATGTAACTGATCATCATACATAGGATTGTAAGTGCAGGTGCACAGAACACACACAATACGCAAAGTTGTCACTGAAAAGACCCTCAACCAAACCGGAATCTCGCCATTTTGGAGCTCCCCGTCCCCCGCACTGGCCACTAGCCCAACTGCACACCATTTGTGCTATGCTGTACTATTCTCTACGTTTAAGACTATCCGCACTCATATTCCTCTATTTACTTTCTATACATCATACTCTTCATCAGATTCATAAACTTTTACATCTTATCTCCCCGTGACTCATCTTTTCTTTATATTTTTCTACTCTCTACCAACTATCAACAAATGGGGTCCATTTATAATTTTATCTAAATATATTCATGTGTGATCTTGTTTTGAAGGATTTATTGAAACGAATTTAATGGTGCAATCGGATTTTAATTTTGTTTTTTGGTTTGTTAGTTATAACCTTTTTTCGTTAGCATTAACAGTGGGGTCCACTGCGGGATCCAGCATGCAACCACCCTCCGCCTTTTCTCTCCTCCGCTCTCTCTCACGTCCCTTCCCAGGCGGGCCCCAGCTCAGGGTACCGGAGAGCCTGGACAGACCCTGGATGGCGCTAGGAGTACCGGGTGCAAACCTGTTCCGGAGCTTTTACCGTCCCCCGCTGCAGGTGATTTTACGTTAAATTTCTCCTCCAGTCTGCGGTCCAGTACGCCGCTGCAGATGGTCTAAGGGATGCCTGCCCTTGCATTAGCCCAATAGTGGTTTGTGATTTGACATTGTTTATTGGTACAGCATGCCTAATTGCTATTGCTGTTGCCTATTGCGGCCGTCACTGCTAGAGAAAGTTACTTCGGGTTCACACGAACGGTTTTCCAAAAGTCCGAGGATCCTACCAGGATTCTAAGTCGCAAAAAGACCTCTCCTATTTAGTTTTCCAGGGACTTTTAGAGAATTTTTTTAGCCCCAACACAAAAGTCTTTGAAACTAAACACCACCTCAGCCAGGAAAAGTATAATAAGATGATGCAAATAGGTTGTAGAGGGAACATTGATCAAAATTAACCCACCCGACCCTCGCGTCATCTCCATGGGAGGTGACTCGAGGCGCCACGGCGGCGCGCTAACCTTCCCCGCCGCCCCTCGCCGCCGGGCGACCTCCCTCCCTCCTCTCCCGCCGCTTACCTCCTCTATCCCCGCCCCCTCAACTCCTCCTCCCCTGGGCGCCTTCCTTCTTCGACGGCGGTGCACGGGCGCCGGCGGTCGCCCGGACAAATCCGCCCTCCTCGCGGGATCCGGGCCCCTCGCGGGATCACGGGGCTCGTGGGCTGGAGGGCGGCAATGGCGGCAAACCTAGGGTTTCCGTGCGGCGGCAGGGCGGCGTGCGGCTGGCGGCCACGCGGCTGGGCCGACCCGGGCGTGGGATGCGAAAGTGCAACCACGGGCTAGGCTTTGTAACACCCTAGGTGTTAAGCACCTTGTTTGCATGATCATTTGCATAGCATAATCATCATCTCATGCATAATCATGTTACTAGTGACATTCACTTTAAATTGCCTTCATTTCATGCTTGTTTGATCTAGCTACTTTAGGATCTTAGCTCTAATGTGGTTTTGGACCTAGATTATGCCTAGATATGTTTTTGACATAATTTAGGACCATGTTTGAGCTTGAGTTTCAATTTAGAAAATTTTTATAAATCTGCCCTAGAGCCTCAAACCTCTTTGAGTCATTTTGAAACTCTTTTCAAAAGTGCAAGTTAGAGTTGTTTCTAGCCAAAAAGTTCTATAGATGAAATGTAGTACTTTTTATATAGATCAAAAAGTCTTCTAGGAGTTTCTTGTGAAAAGGCTTGCAAATGATCCAAATAGTGCCCAGCGGTTTGAGTCCAATTTGGTTTGAATTCAAACTCTGTTTTTCAAGTTGGTGTGATGACCTTGCTGTTTTTAATTTTTATCTCTAATCTAGGCCGAATTTGAAAAAGTTCATATTGAAAGTTTTGTAGCTTATGAAATTCTCTACAAAATCGCTGTTTTGAGTTTTCCAAATTCTACACGAATCTCGATGTACAGAGCAAAAACGAGCTGTCAATGTCGAAAAAACGGGGAGGGGGACTTGTCGGCAAGATCGGCCGACACCGCCCGTGTCGGCGTGGCCGCCGCGCTGACGCCGATGTACGGCCGGATCACGCTAGCGTCCATGCCTCGCGCATGTAAAGGCGGGGCGACGCTTTGCCTAACCCTAGCTCCATTCCGCCACGCCGCCCGCCCGCCCGAGCGCGAGAAACGCCCGCCGTCGTTCGGCGCCCGCCGCCGTGTTCCGCCCGTCGTCACCCCCGCAAACCGCCCCAAAACGAATCCTTAGCTCCGCCATGAGCTGCTCTACCTAAAGCCATCGTCTAAACAAGGTGAAAGCCGGGTATCAAGCCCTAACCGCGACGGCCGCCGCCGAAGTCCGCCATATGGTCGACAGTCGAGCTTGCGTTCGGCCGTTTAGGTCGCGTTTAGGCCTTTCTTTTGTGTGTTCTAGCCGTCTAGATGTGCTTGAGCTTTCAAGCTAGATGGTTGAGTGAAGTATGCCGGGCGTTTAGCCGACGCATCGTCGCCGCCCCAGGTGCCGTGGAGTTATTCGTCACGTTGTTGCAAGTCGAAACCACTTTGCATGTCCTAGTTAGGGTCAAGGCAGTCGGGAACGTGAGCTAGCTTGCTCGGTTGAGCACGGAACAGCGGACCGCCGCCGTCCGCGTCGCCCTTGAGCCGCTTGACCGTCGTCGTCGTTTTGGACCTTTAGCTCAAACCAAAGGGCACCATCGAAGTTTGTCTCGTCGAGTAGATTCAAATCGACTAGGCGGTTCTTGATTTGGTCACCGCCGCGCGAATCCGTCGCCGATCCGCTGCCGCGCCGCCGTTATGCCTTTCGTGTAAATCGGACACACGGGCCCCGCGTGATTTTCTTTTTCTTTTATCTTTTCGTTTTTTCAGTTTTGTTTGAAAGGCTTAGAAAATTCATAGCTTGGTCATTTTAAGGTGTTTTTGAGTGGGACAAATTTTTTCATGCTTGTTAGATGATAAGCTACAGTATAAAAATATGAAACCTTATTTTTCTCGACAACTTTTATATATAGTTTTATTTATGGCCATAAATGCATGGAAAATGAGAAAATCCATATCTTTTAATTGGTGCAAGATAAAAATATGCTTCCTGTACAAAAATGTTCTTAGTTTTGTGAGTAGAGTCCAGGAAAAATATCATGCATGGTATGTTCTGTAGAAGAAATGTGATTTTCTATTTATGTGCCTTTTTAATGTGATCTTTGGAAAATCATAGAAAAATATTTACTAGGGTTTTGGATGTGAGACTTGGCATGTTTGCTTTTGATAGGTTTTAGAAGCTTGTCATACTCAGAAATCTATTGTATGACACTTTTCATAATACAAAGTATTTTCATGCATAGATTTATTGCTAGCTTACCATTTTTGTGTATGGCTGTGTGTGCATGATCTTGCCATGAAATTTTTTTTAGCTGTTGTAGGTCGAGTAAGATGCTCCTGGTAATTTTTGTAGAATTTTCTCAAGTAGTTATGTATTTACCACATTTATGTTGCATAAGAAATAGCCGAAAATGCATGTTTATATTAAGGTAATGTGTTTTAGGTGATTTACTAATTGTTCCTAGCATGAATAGGACCCGTTGGTATGTTTAGTTTGATAGCCTCACCTGTTTTGTCAATTTATTATTCCTAGCATTTATATAATTATAGTGTGCATGTGTAGTGGATATTAGGGCATATCATTTTATGAGCTTTAATTAATCTTTTTGGCATATAGGTTTACTTGGTAGGTAATGACTTGGTTTACCCGCTGGTCAAGTTTGATAAGTTTTGCATGAGTAGTTTGCAAGTTATAGTAGTTGTATGTGATGGAATAGGTTAGAAACAGCCCTCTGTTTTCTCTGTTTTGAGGCTGTTAATGTCGAGAATCAGGTCGTGGTGATATGGAATGTTTTGTAGGAAATTTTGTTAGCTTTCCATAGAGTACTTGTTCACTGAATTTGGAGTTGTAGAACTCTCTCAGAACTGCTTTTAATGACAAAGATGTCTAGCTGCCATTTTCTAGTGATTAGTGAGTTAGGGTGTTTGCTTGATGTGGATTATTAGGGTCTCTTGTGTAGATTTGATTATGTTTCTACGGAAGAGATATCCACTTACTAATAGCATGCATCATGAAACATTCATCCATCATCCCAATCTTATTTTTTATGCAAGTCTTTAATTGTGTAATTGAAATAATCTTTTCTCCATCATATGCATCATCTCGTGGATCGGGGAAGTAATAGAGGAGCTGATCGAGGAGCGAGACCGGGGAGCTTCACCACCGGGAGTGCAGCCGGAGAAGCCATCGAAGGAGGAGAGTCGGCCGTCGAGTTGCCCGAGTGCCCGGAGCACGTGCCGCCGACATTCTGCGGCAAGGCAAGCCCCGCAGCATTCTGCCTTTCTTATTCTTCCAATTAATTTGACTTGAGTCTTTTGTATGTTTCATGCATTAAGTTTAGGAAAATGGTTGAAACCGTTGATGCATTGAGATCCTTGTTGAAAGTTGCCCTATCCTATGTAGAGGTCTAGGTTAATGCTCGCGATCATGATTGCAAGAGATGGTGATTCCTGGTCACTTGAGAAAATGATGTGAACAATACATGGGTGATTGTCAAGTCTTCTTGAGAATCGATTAAATAAAACATGTAAGATTGGATGGATATTGTGGTCTTTCCATCCGATCAATTAAGGACTTATTTTTTATCGGAATGTGGTCGGAAGTTGAACGCACTGCATATAGTAGGCTCCGCCGGTCGTGAGCCACGGCTCGTGGGAATGTTAGGGGCCGGCTTTGCTCGCTTTATCGCTCCTCCTTTTCGTGGTAGGTTGGGATTGATTGGGCGCAAGAAGATGCGCAAGCGCCGCGTCTTCGTTGCTCGCTCACTTGGTGGCCCGAGAAGAAGGGGGTAGCCGGCGGGACCGAGACTTTACGCCCCCTAACGCCCCGGGAGTGATTGGATCTGCCTTTGCAAAGTAGATCCGGTTTATGTCGGGGTATTCGCCCACCGGTTTGTCAAATCGATTCGAATCGCCATCTCTCCCGGTTAGTGAGAACCCGGTTGCGCCCACGACATCGTAGTCTTAATTATTACCATGTATGTTATATTATCATGTTGCTGCTGTTATATAATGATCAAGTTACTTATGATGTTATTTATTCTGCTGAGCAATGGTTAATCTTGACTATACAGGATCTACGGTTATAGGTAAATAAGCAACCTTTTTAACTTGGAATTATACAAGTAGCATGCGTAGGCTCACTAATCAACTTTATTTTAAAATTAATGTGAGTCACTGAACCCCAGATAAAGCCTAGCATCCTCCTTGGAGTCTTTTATTTTATTTCGTCGGGTAAGTCTAGCTGAGTATTTTGTACTCAGGGTTTTATTCCCGTTGTTGCAGGTGAGCATTTGTACCATGGGTATTGTAACACTTGTTTGTTTCCTGTCGATGAAGAGTAAGGCCAGGGCAAGGCAATTCCATATCCCTGTCTCATGTTGTTGCAGGGTTGACTATCTACTGGCACTATCTTATCTTTGTTTTCGCTAAAGACTATTTGGTTTTCAAAACTACTGCCTCCGCATTTGAACCCGAGTTTGTAATAATTTATACATCGCACTCTAATATTTAATATATGTCGAATTTGGTTTGAAATACCCGCGGATTTTACTACCGAGCTCAATGTGTTGTTGATGAGTTTGAAATCACTCTGAGATTTTTGGAATACCGGGTTTATATGGACTCAAGTGTAGACCGGCGATTGCCTCGTAATTGCAAATTATACTTGATTTCTTATAAATTGGTCGGCTCTGTCACACGGCGTGCGGCGATCATCGGCCGCACACGGGCGTGCGTGTGGGCAGGTCGGGCAGAGGGGCTTGGGTGCCCATCGATGGTGCTTCTAGCTCTCTACCCGTCGGTGACGGGCCGGCCTTCCCCTCGTAAGTGCAATCAACCTCTAATGTGGGTTTTTTGGCGTTGATGACAATCTAACTAGAGGACTAATGAGATTTATCAAGTTGACAAGCGTGCAATAAGCCAAGAGGACATTGCAAACCTAAAGGAGGAGTACCTGATTCGATTTGCAAATGGGGTACTTCAAGAAAGGAGGTTTATATTCCTTTTGCATTTTGAATTTGAGTATAGGACACGCCGTACTATTAAGAGGGATTAGAACCACTGTGTCAAAGCGTGCAACCAAGTGCTCATTTTCACATCACATAACCTCTAGCTCCAGACTTAGTCAAGATTCAAATTCTTTCTACACTTCAATCGACGAGGCCGAGCGGCGCGGCTTGCAGCGGCGTGTGCCGCTGAACATTAGCGACACCGCCGCTCGTGTTCCACCGTTGGAAAGGGGAGTATTTATACTTTCCCTTTCTACCCCCAACGGTCACCTTTCTCCCTCTCGCTCATTCACGATAGAAACTCTCCAAGTGCACATCTCTCTCTCCTCCATTGAAGCTCCTCACTCCCTCAAGAAAATCCATCGATTCCACCATCGATTCTTGAGTGTGAGGGCTGCAAACTTCGATTGGAAGAGAGCTCCACCGATCTTCATCGTTCTAGAGAAACTTGGTTCGCACTTTGACCGGCGGTTTGTGGTCTTTTGCTCTTGGAGCTTGCTCCTAGCTGGCTAGTGCATCGCCCTTGAGCTTGCCAACTTGTGTGGCGGCCTAGGGAGGTTTGTAACACCCTCTTGCATCTAATATATTACCCCACATCTCTAGGATTCGGTTCCTAGACTTGTGAACGAGGCAAAGAGGCAAACCTTTGTGGTGAGCTCATTCCTTTGTGGAACCTCAACAATGTGGACTTAGCCAAGCCTTGGTGGCGAGCTGAACCACGGGATAAACAACCGTGTCACCGTGTGCTTGATTTACTTTACTTTGCATCCATATTGTTGTTGTTGAGAGGATTTAGGGTTTGGGATCGATCTACTAGTATACACTCGATCTACTTGTTTTAGCTCTCGATCGCAATCTATACCTGCCCGGGAACCAAGGAAATTTACTCGATCTACTTTTCATTGGACATATTTTGAACTATGAGCTAATCTCTTACAGCGAGAGCGGGCGGTGCCGCTTAGTGAAGCGGCGGTGCCGCTCGGTGAAACCGACAGTGCTTTGAGTTAATTTTGAAATAGGCCTATTCACCTCCCCCCTCTAAGCGTCCAGCGATCCTACATCCCCCTCCTCTCGACTTCGCCAACGCCCGTGTACGCCCCCACTCCCTCGACGGCGGCATTGTCCTCCCCACCGGCGTGGTGGGTTGGTTGACGGGGGCGCCTGCGTGGTCGGCGGCGTCTCCGGCATACGGCCGTCTGCGGCGCGGTGCTCGTCCTCCCCATCGGCGGTGGTGGGTTGATGGATGACCTAGGGCCGGCCCGCACCGCCGCTTGGCTCATTGCGCGGGGCAGCCTTTGTCCAGTGGGCTGCTGGGCGCCAGACGGCGGTAGGCTGCGACGGCGACATTAGGGTGAACCCCCTTCCCAAGGCGCCTTGGGTCGACGGCGATGACGCACCATGTCATTGCCTTCTTGAAGGCGTCGTCATTCTCGTCCGTCGGCGGCGGGCCGCGAGCTCGGGAACGAAAAGTTCCATGGGTGATATCTCAATGCGATTGGCGTTTGGGCGTCATTTCCTTCCTAAAGGCTCCGTTGAAGAACCCTTCAAGCTCCTACATCGCCACGCAGCTCCGCCCCGAGCTTCATCGTCCCGCTCCGCATTTGGCACCGGAGTTGTGCCTCCCATTCCGCCGTCTCTTTGAACCATCTTGCTCGGGGTTGACGCCATCGTTGCCCACTTGTCCCCTCGTTGTCTGGCCGGGGCCACCGACGACACGTTTTGGCGGCCGGGGCCTCCACCGCACCATCCCGATTGCGTCCCCGAGCTTCGACCTTGTGGTGTTGCGGCTCGCCTAACGGGCGGCGTTGTGTATCTTCGTGCACTTCGCCATCGTTTTGGCCCGTCTAGCTTGGATGATTGACATCGCCGCCGTCGCCGTCATCGTTGCACTTGCCTAGAGTCATCTCGAGGGTTGGTGCCATCGTTATCACCGACGTTGCACTTGGATCCACCTCGGGCGCTTGTTCTTTGAGCCGCGTGTGACGCCCCCTTGATGCTCCGCCGCGTGTGTTTTGGCGACCCGGGACTTCCATTCCTATATTTAGTTGCGTCTCCCGAGTATCGGCTAGTGGTGTTGTATTTCGCCTCGTGTAGTTGTGGTGTGTGGCTCGGTGGAGTGCCCCCTCTCTTTCTTGCTCTTTGTATTTGTAGCTCTTGTCGCTTTGGTTGTTGTGTCCACGCCTTTGTGGCGAATTGTTTTGTGTTGTATCGTGTTTTGTATTGTTGTTTGTTCAAATTCGGTCTTGGCTTCTTCTCTTAATGAAAAAGACACGTGAAGATGTGTTCGAGAAAAAAAAAAGGTTGTAGAGGGTGCCAATTCAGAATTAGGTTAAGATGAAGAGAGAAAAGGAAAACAAGAGAAATAGGCTATAAACTTGCATTCCAATCACCTTATGCACGAACTTTATTTATGTGGCCTATTAAAAATGTTGTAAGTGATATAGCAACGCTATACAGCCAATAGCTGACTGCATTATTAGCCGCGCTCTAAACCAATCTCTATAGTGGTGTATAAAAATATTCCAAAACAGAAGCAGCACCAAACAATAGAATAAAGCAAAACTGACCAATGCATAGAACTAATAAAATGGTTGTAACTAGCTTTTTATCATTTTAATATGTGTATTCTTTTTCTACTTCGACGAAAAAAACCGTTTTGTTATTTGTTTCATTATAATAGGCCACAAATGAAGGCATCATCCATGTTTTTTTTTCATCATCTTATTCTTTTCGTATATTTGTATGCAAAATTCCAACTTCCTTTGTCAAAAGATGTCGAAATATGTAAGAAACATGAACCATAGCAAGGATTTAGTGATTTTGTTTGTCAGTGACAACATAATCAATGTGACTATCAATGTTTGCTAGTATACAAGAAATTAGTTTCATGGATGTGAAGTGATGGACTCAGGATAGGCTATGGTGAAGATCAAAGAATCATCCACATTAAATATAGAAACAAGTGTACATGATGAAAGACCTTAAAATACATGCAAAGCCCCCAAGACATCAAAAGGAAATTGAAGGTAATCAAGCCGAGGCAAATAGACTAAAGAATTGATCTTGTCTCATAATTTTGGATCTTCTCACATTGATATGATATTATTAGTTCAAAGATGTAGATATCTTCATTAACTTTCAAACAAGTCTAAGATCATCAAAATTGAAGTTTGGTGGAAAGACTTACACCCGAAATATATATATGAAATGAAATTGCATCATGCTGAAAAAGTGCATCGGAATTTTCCGATAGTATACCTGGTGGTATCTTCTCAAATTGCCATGGCATTAGTTCAAGGTTGCAGATCTCTTCACTATATTTCCATGAAATCCAAGATTATCAAATTAGAGTTCAAAGCAAACACACAAAATATGAAAGTGTATTGTGCTGAAAACTGAGCATCGGAAAGCTCCGGTGCTAGACACTTGTTACCTAGTTTTGGTGAGGTTTGCACACTTCTTTGCTAGTGATGCTTGTATGCGCCAAGATTTTACACAAGAGGAATGTAATCTTGATCTCGCAAAAAAAAAAAAAAAAAAGAATGTGATCTTGAGAGATCACACCAACCGAGTTTGCGGTGTGGCAGCCGGTGATTCAAAAGGGACAAGATGCTCTTAGTATTTTAACCAAAGCTCTCCGTAGTGAAGACAAACAATCCAAGAGAGCGAGACAAGATGCTCTTAGTATTTTAACCAAAGCTCTCCGTAGTGAAGACAAACAATCCAAGAGAGCGAGACCCACTAACATGTGGAAATGGCTCAATGGGATTACCCTATGGGAAGCTTGGCCCTTGTGGAGACATCCAATGAAACTAGTGGAAATAACACGAGCTTCTCGATATCAGAAGGAATGATCATATGAAAATTTATATTATCTATCTTATCTTATTTACATTTCCGCATTTACCCACAATACTTCGTTCAAGGGGACTAGCCTCATGACTTCCCACTAGGCGAGAGGGGTGCACCAACCCACCTACTCACCAGTTGTCAAAAAAAAAAAACCCACCTACTCACCCATCAATTAGGACCAAATTGATGTGTCCGTGAAAACAAAAACAAATACAATTAGTCACAACAAACAAGCGGAAACCGTAAATCATCGTTTAATGACTGAAGTCGTAGCAGGGGGAAGCAGAGCGCGATGGGTAGAAAAGATCTCATATTGGAACAGATCGAGTTAGAGATAATCCGTAGGCTTTGCCAGGGAATAAAGACAAGGAAGAAGTTGTGAAGAGGAGGAAGTTGCATAGAGTGACCCCTTTACTGGCTAATTTAGTTCTTAACAGCAGGAAATATAGAACATGACCACATTCCTCAATCCGAGAACATCCACGTTCTCAGGGGTTGTTTTGTTCGTGTTCCCAAGCGTTCATTTTACTCTTCCTGTGGACAGATTGTTGCTTGGCTACTGAGCAGCTTGCCAGGCTGCATCCAAATAGCCCTCAATTCTAAAACATTTGTGTTCCAACATTGTAAAATGTCATTCTAAGTTCCCATTCCCGTCTAGGTTGCTAAGTTAATAAATTAGACCTGGAGACACCCCTCAAAATACAAATGTTATCTTCCTATAGTGTTGTTAGAAAAGGCCTAGTATAGTTAAATATATAATGACTACTTGCTAAGTGAGATCACCGAGGGGTCTCTTGACTCTCTTTGAAAGGACACTATCATGTATCATAGTGGCTTAAGGGAGTCTCAGTAATGATCATGTCATGGGTTTAATTTTCATTTAAGTGAATACTCCATGATTTAACGGCTTTATGCTTTCAATAGTAGACAAAATTCTCGTTGATAGCAAGACACTTATGGTGACTTTGTCAATAGTCTAAAAAATTTGCTTGTCCAATCTTCCAAGGTAGGTACGTTTGCATGTATGTGTTCGGAGTAATCATGCATTAAATCTACTAACTACTTGCTAAGTAATATCAACAGAGGCACTCTGAAAGGACACTGTTGTTTAATAACACACTACACACGTCTACGAAGAGATGTCCTTCATTATTCAGCACGAGATGGCAGCAATTGTTTATATCCTACTCGAAGCTGAAAGAAGACGCACCAAAATTCAGCATGTTGTGATCTATCCAACTCGTAAAATTGGACAACAGGTTGTCAGGTTGTGTGACCTATCCAACTCGTCAATGAAATCACACAGGTTTGCACAGACAAGTCCCGTTTTCAGCGACGGTGAAATCAATTTTCGTTCCAGCTGAAATAACTACAAAAGAACTGCAGTACTTTTCTGTTGTCAGAAAGTTTGTCCAATTTTCTCAAAAGTCACTTTTACTAATGTCAGAAACTAGCATACCGACACATGGACTCAAATCCATTTATCTAAATATTAAACTTAGATTCCACATTAAGAGTTGAAGAAACCAAAACAATCAGCTGACGCAAGCTTTGGACTTCAGACAGCTGATGCAGAACTCAGACATGAAACTTCTCAGCTTCCATCCAAGCTCTCTCATCATCTCAATTCACTGGTCAAGCTAGGAACCACCTCAGCAGATCCATAAGTTGGCTTATATCAGATCCATAGGTTGGCTTACATCAGCATCAGTAAGCTTCTCTAAAAAAGGACCACAGCCACACCTAGGCGTTCCACCATCTGCCGCAGGAAAAGAACGAAAAGGCTTGCCAAAAGTACCACAACAACTGGTGTCCACCACTGCAGTAAAGAATGAACGGCTTGCGCCATTTTTGCAATTTTACAATCACTGTTAGCCTCTCAATCTGGACAAAAATATTAAAGAACAAATTAACGTTATTAATCAGTCAATGATTACATGCTTTGTTGGGATGAAGGCAATGCTCCAGCATGCATGGAATGAACTTTTGTCATGCTTGTCATGCCATGTCTACAAACTTTCCTCAGAAAAATGCCATGACATGATGTAATGAGACATCCAAGACTCCCGAATTGTACTTTCCTCAGAAAAATGCCATGACATGATGTAATGAATCCAAGATTCCCCGAATTGTTGTTAGTAAACCAGAGAAACCACTTAAGTCTTACAATGAACACACAAAATGTTGCAACTGCACATAGGGAAATACATAATAATGGTACTACAAAGAGTAATGTCCATGACAAATGCCACATGCAAATCTACAAGGCATCTAGGATGGCTTTCACAAGCTACAGAGATTAAAAAAAGTAACACCAGCATGTTTTGGTGAATGGTGACAATGCAATGTCTACCAGATGAGATGATCATGCCCCCAGACCTCCACCTAATAAAGATGATGATAGATGATGATTATCATGTCCCAGATACTCCACCAAATGATGATGATGTCACATGAGAGATAGCACTTTCAGCAGAAGTATGCAGATCATAAGATGTGGTAGTATGAAATCCATGATGGCATGCTAAAGTTCAAGATACATCCCCCTCAGGCTGCAATCAGTTTGCAGGAGCTCCACTCAGGCCACCAGCTGAATCCTTCCTTCGCCCAAAGGGATTCTTCGAAAACGTGCAATATGTTAAGGAGTGCTAAATGTGATACAGGCCAAATTATTAGGGAACAGAAGTGTGTATATCTATCTAAGATATAAAAACATGAAATAGGAATGTATCCATACAAGGGTGGATTGTTATGAAGAGATTGTTAAATTGAAAATCGAGATATAGGTCCAATTCAATTGAAGAATCCAACATCGAAGAATCCAACATTTTTTTTCAATTAATAAAGGATATTGAATTCGCATTCCACCACGACCAGAACTAGGAATAACAGCACCCTGCAGAGTTTGGTGCACAGATGTAGCAGTATTCACATCCTGAGAAAAAAGTGGGGAAGGCCTTATACAGTTAGACATGTGATTGGGAAACAAAGGTAGTCTCACTATTAATCAATTATGAAAACCATAACTACTGACCTCAAATTCAATAAAGCAAACAGTGTTCCTATCTTGACGTAACACTTTCATTTGTTTGTACCCAGGTTGACTGCAAGAAATTGAGAAAAAGATGAAAGAAAAAACAGATGATTGCACCGACCAGAACCAAAATATGCAGTAGCCATACACCCAGTAGGAAAAATGGGATCCACAGGTAGAATGTTGCTGTTGGAAGTGCAGGTCCTTACACACTGAAAAGGCTTCGCAATTCCTCTTCGACTACAGTATCACCAAGATTACCAATGAAAAGGGTATTGCAGGGAGGATTATCCTTTGTGTTCTACAAAAGAAAATTTTAATTTTTCATAAGAAATTACAACCTTTCGAATCTTGGATATGAAAAACTTTAAATTAGCTGTCAGTCTGTCACTGTAAAGCCAAGACAAACTTCAAATATGTTACATTAAATAATGCTGCAAATATATGCCCTTTTATTTCATGTAACAATGAAACTATTCAACGGATAATAATATATTCTAGAAATTAAACTAATCATCTAGTTTCATCCAAAAGTTTGCTTTAGAATATTTAATTTGCTACATGAAGCCTTATTTGGGGGCGGGGAAGCTATATGAAGCCTTAATATGCTATAAACATAAAGCATGAGATATGTCAATAGAGTCAGTTCAATAAAAGGTATAAAATAGTGTTGACAGCGAATTGAGTAAGTTGGAAAGGATTTTTCTAGAATGTAAATAACTGGACAATAAATATTGTCGATTGACATGTCTGAAGGAACAAATCCTTAAGGTAATATTACCAAGAGTCCAACAGTAATTGCCAATCCAATTCTATAGATGAAACATGAATCATGCTAGTTCTCGTCATGCATAGAAAAAACTTATTACAGAAAAAGTGCTTGTGTCACACTTTACCCCTGCTAGGCCTATCAAGACTGGTTCAATACAAAATCATGACCATGGAAAACTAAATACCGCAATCTTTTATTTATGATTCACACAACATCAACTCAAAAATTACCTGCACAGGAGCATAGGCAGTTGGACCAGAAATAGGAGAAGGTGAAGTCATAGCTACAGGGGGCACTGGATAGGCAGCATAGGGATTGTAAGGTGGCGGCGCTGTGATATAACTGAATCATATCCAAAAATAGAAATGATAAGCCCTTGACGAATGATTAATTACTGCATGAGAAAAAAGAATAAACACTGACCCGGTTCCCCACATGGAAACAGCTGGTGGAGGAGGATGAAATGTAGGAGCATAAGGAGAATGAGTATAATCTCCACCTGTTCGCAGCCGTTTACTTTGGTCCACAGCATTTGCATCAATTCCCACACCTAATATGGTTTTCATTCAAGACATAATAAATGTGCAGAACATTGTAGTAACCAAACTATTCATTATACTGGAAGCAAACTGTTTTTAAAGTGGCAAACTAAGATCAAGCTCTACTGTTTTTCGCGGCGGCAGTAAAACTGGCAAAAGATCTATTTATTTATTTATTTGCGACAACTGGAAAAAAGAATTCTGTGAACTTCAACTATACTTGTTTAATGCTGCATACACTTGTATTGTAACATACACCTGATTTTTCCAATTAAATTCAAAAGCAAACTGCAATGAGGTCAAGGATTGGTTGATCCTATCTACCTCTTATTAGGTTGTACCGAAATATGAAAATGAGAATAGAAACTGAATAAAAAGATTTAATTTTCATAGGTTAATTAATACTCCATTCCAAATTTTAAGTCGTTCTGGCATTTTTTTTTAGATACATAGCTTGCTTTATTTACATAGATATATACTATTTCTATTAAATCTCAAGAGAGAAAAAAAGACAAGTAACTAGATACCATATTCCATGTCTCAAGAACCACAAACAATGTTCACGAGATGTGGCAAACATTACTCTCTGGCTCAATGTACACAACATCACAGGTTGCTCCTTTTGAATTTGAATGATCCAAACAAAAGAAGCATGACAACACAGGGAAGCACCGCCCACCAAGGATGATCATTCCAACAACAACATTGTACTAATGCAACAACAAACTCTATCTATGGGGTTGAAGATTTCATTAAGGCTGTATGCTATTAGAGCGACAGCAGGGAGAACAAGTGAATGACAAGGGGGCAAAATCTCACCTCGCTTGACGAAGAGGTTCTTCTTGGCCATCTCGGTGTGGAGGGCCACCTTGGTCTCAGCATCAAACACCATATCCTGCAGATGACGAGCGCCAGGGATCACATCTCATCATCCCTCCAAAGTCCAAACCCTCGCCCACCATCACGAACCAAAACAAGACAGACAAACAAACAAACAAACCTGGAGCGCGGCCTTGGCGGTGAGGGCCTGGTGCGCGGTGGAGAAGAGCGCGAAGCCCATGGGCTGGTCGCCCTTGTAGTTGATCTGGGAGGCCTCGAATCCCGGGAGCCAGCGCAGCAGGTTGTGCAGCTCCCTTTCCTTGACGTCGGTAGGGAGCCCCGTGATGAAGATGGTGCGGACCTCGTCGGTGGGAACGGTGCCCGGCGCGCCGGGCACGGGGAGGCGGCGGGACGGCGACCGAGGCTGCGGCCCCCGGCGGGGCGGCGCGGCCGCCGCGTGTGGCCACTGCTGGTGGAACGGGTGGATGCCGGCGCCGGCCATGGAACCCTAGCGGAAGAGAGAGATTGGGGTTTGGGGTCTCGAGGGTTCGGAAGGGGAACGAAAAGATGAACTGCGGATTTGGGGGGGTGGAGAGATGATGAGACGATGGATCTCGGGATGCACTGTGACGGGGGGGACAGTGGTAGGCCAGCCAGGCTGGCGCCACACCCGCAGCCCTGCTGCAGCCTGCAGGTTCTCCTATGTGTTTTTGGGTGTGCTTTGGTTCTCCTATTAAGGCCTTCTCCAACGCAACGAGACGGCGTCCTGCCTCAAATGCATGTGAGCACGATATTGTCCATCTAAGTATTAGTTGTAGCCCTGCAGGTTGTCAGGTTCTCCTGCAGAGAGGTGATGGCTCCCTCGACAAAAGCGGTGGCGATGAATCCGGACAAATGGATGAGGTCATGAGGAAGACGCAAGCCAGCCTTCAAGGCATGGGACCCTGTGCTTTATCTGCAACTGACCGAATAGAAGGTGACGAGCACCGTGGGCCAAGCGCAGCAGCACGGCACTACAGCCTGTGATGGGACTCTTTGACAGCCCAAAACAAGGATCATATGTGGATTGAGCTTTTTGCGTGAGGCAGTACGAGAGGCGTGGCCTCCAATGGGGAAGCCCTTAATGTGTTGTTGGGTGTGCTTTTGAACCTATTTTTACTTTTGCAAAAGCCAATCAAGGAGCTCAAAAACCAGCTTTTGGCTACGAGCAGTTTTTGCTCTAATACAAACGGAAAGCAGCCCAACGCCTTTTTGGTTTAAAAATTACCCACCTACCACTCTTTGTATGTGTACCAATTGTTTCCCCATCCTCGTCTTCTTCCCATCGCGGAGCAGGCGCCGAGCGCTCGCCCTTGCAGCGGCACCGCCTCAAGGCCCGCAAGCACCGGTTGGCGGCCACCTCCTCCTAGGGCGACAAGCCCCCGGTAGGCGGCCTGGACTCCTCCCTCCCTCCCTCCAGCCTTCCCTCCCCTTCCAGCCGCCCGAGCCCCGCTAGGTCGCCATATCCTCACAGGCCGGTGAGACACCAGCCAGCCGGACCTCCCCTACCCCCTCCTAGGTTGGCATGTCGTCGGTGAGCCACCACCTCTCCAAATCGACCATCTCTCTAGATCAACTATAAATTCTGATATAGAACTCATACATTGCACGGGACTCAATACATATTAAATTTGAATTCTATATCAGAATTAATGTAGAACTTTATAGTTGATGTTTTTTTCATTTGAAATCATTTATGGTTCTGAGTTCTGTTTAAAATTCTCATATTGTGAATTATTGGGCCAAATTGATGGGCCTATTCCCATCCTTGTTGGGCTGACTTCTAGCATATTCCCATATTTAGCCCATCGCAACCTTTTCCCCATTATTAAGTAAATAAAAAAGGCTCTTCTAAAAATGTAAATAGAAAAGGCACATCATGAAGCAACTTTAAAGAATTTTTTTTTTTGTACTCTAGAATTTTTACATGCAATATCCTACATATATGTTTCTTGTATGGGAGTTTTAAAAAGTTTGGAACCAATTTGCTATTTTCATATTTTAAATGAATTTCTACATGCTTATCAAAAGTAATTCCAAATTGAATTGCTTATGGTTCTAATAAGATTCAAATTTAAAAACTCACAAAAAATAAGTTAGGCTCATACATTTCACTTTTAGCCCATATCTTTGAGATGGATGTAAACTAATTATTTTCTAAGAATAACTCATCCTGCTATCTCCAAATTACCATAAAATAATTGTTATAATGTCTAAATTTTGTTAACAATTCTACAAATTTGCATGACATCACGTTTTTGGTTTGTAATTATCCATTTAAAATTTAAATGATTTTTGCCAAACAGCAGTACACATTGTTCATAAATGGATATATCGGTTACCTATTTATATACATCTACTCCCTCCATTCTTCTTATTTATAAGGCATAACTTGACATGACATGGTTTTTCAAATAATATTTTCACCATAAAGTTGTTTTTATTTATATTAATAAAGTTATTTTATTTGGTATTATTTATTTATATTTATAAAACTATGACAATTTGATACTAGACTTAGTTACAAATATAACAATATCAATCTTATGTTATAATATTTAAAATTTATTAGTTAAATTATTGATTGCTGTCATGATCGAGAATTGGACCAGCCGGACGGGTTAATTGGGCCTAAACGCTGACGGCCGCGGCCGAGAAGGGGCCGGGCCCTAAGGTAGCCGACGCCCTGCCGCCGCCGCCTTCCCTCTCCCGTCTGAGTCCGAGTTTGCTTAGTCTTCAAGTTAGGATTATCTTAGGAATTTTTGGTGTGCAAGGGGATATCTCATCTATAAGGGAGACCCTTATTAGGAAATAAATAAATAGGATATGCTTGTAAAAGGTATTCCGATCGTATAAGGAAACCTTATAGAGATTGCTTAGATTACAAGTCCAATTAGCCCTTATATATAAGCAAGAGGCATGTAATCTCTAGGGAATAAGCAAGCAATAAAAAAACATATCTATCGTTTTTCAACTCCGTGCCTCCTCCACCCCGCCCGGCCGCCGACCCAGCACCGCCCACAGCCGCGCCGCCACGCCGCCGCCTCCCTCCTTCCCCACGGCTCCTCCTCTCCATCTAGTTGCTGCTCTTGCGCCGCCGACGCCGCCGGCGAAGCTGCAGCCCCTACGCCATCTCGGGGCTCCAACGGTCGAACACGCACGTGTCAATTCCGCCCGATCTAGCCAAATCGACGGTGGTATCCGGAGACCGGACGATTCCCACCACCCATGGATTCCGAGATGAAGGAATTCACCGCAAATACGGCGCCCGACGCGACAACCGCGCCAAGATCAGCCGCCGACGATGGAGAAGCGTCTTCGCCGCATGGAGTACGCTTCCATCACCTTGAGGACTACCATGAGCACGACAACCACGCCGAGGACAACCCAGTCGTCGCGCCGCCGCCGGCATAGGGTCGCCCCCCCGCGCGCCACGCCGCGCCCCGCCCCGCCACGGACCCGCCGACGGCCCGACCCCCACCCTCCAGCTGGAGGAGGACGATGGCGTTATGAGATGACGACCGGCCAATATCGACGTCATCCCTGACGAACCAACCGCACCGGGTTGCCCTCTCCTTCCACCGACACCGCGACGCGCGGGACTCTCCGACGAGATGGCGCCACCCGCGCGCCCCCTTTACCCTGGGCGCCACCCGCGGCGCACGACCGCGCCACCGCGCGCGGCGCCAGCCGGTGCCACCCGCGCATCACACCCCCTCGCTCGTCACGCGTCCGCAAGTCCAGAGTACGACGGCCCGACGACCGACCTCCGGATTCGCAAGCTAGAGCCCCCGTACGAGCTCAACTCGGACATCGACCCGGACTACTATGTGAGTTACGCTGCCTTCCACCTAGTTGGTTCTCGCTGCGATGCGGTTCATGGACTGTCCAAGAAGAAGTCCCCGATCGAAAGGGACGAGTTCACCCGTACTCGCGACATCACTCGACCCCCCCCCTACTTCGACACTACGGGCGTACGCCGCCGCCTTCCCAGGAAGGCAAGGCGGACGACTACATCGACGCCTTCGAAGTCTATGCTACACGCATGGATTTTGAGGGTCACGCCACCGTGTCGACCACGGAGGCACGCGCGTGACACGCTCTGGGCGACACTCGAGTGGTTCGAGCCCCGCTTCGATGGAGGAGGCCATCGACCTTGCCGCCGCTACAAACGACAACGAGCCGGACGACGCCGGTCAGAGCGCCGGCGACGGCGCCGCCAAGGCTAGCCACCACGCCGACCCGGTGACATCGACAACGACATCGCAAGGCTGCCCCGTTGACCGCATGCCGGGCCGCCCGGCGCCGCTACGGGCAATGGACGACATCGACGGGTTGGCGTCGAACGACATGATCGCTGAGCCGCCTTGGCCACGACGACCAACAAGGAGCTGGGATCATCTCCAACGCCATCGAGCTCGAGCTATAGCGCCCGAGTGGAGTCTCCACTATGGTATTGTGAGGTACTTCCACCGCTACTACATCCCGCCGCTTCAGCCAGCTTCTCGGGACTTCCCCGCTTAGGGAGAACGTCCCACCGCATGGCGTAGCGGTGGGCTTCCACCTTCCCAACCGCCCTCGGGAGGATCAGGCGTTCCTAGCAAGTGTCCTCCTACTACGGCCGACCCACGACGTCGGGGGTCGAGGGCGCCACCGCCATCCTCTTTGACAACAACGGCGACGCGTTCTTCCGCGATCGCCAACGTCACGGTTGGCGCACCGCGGACAAAGGAGATGCGGCTAGGGCCACCAGTCCACACGCCCGGACGACCTACTCTGCCTGCCTCCTCGACTTCATCTCGTCGCCTCCTACATCGCCCGCCACGCCTACCGCAGGCGCTCCATGCGGCGGTGACGGTCGGCACGACTTACACCTACACGCCTCCTCCTCCGACCCGCTAGATGATCGAGCCGTCGGGCACCCTCGGCGCCTCCGTCATGCGTCATGCATGGGCGGAACGTCCCTTCGTGCAGCCCCGCCGAGCTTCAGTTCGGCATCTACTCGCGACCTCCACCCGACTCTCCTTCGCCGATAAGGACGCCGGCGATCTCGGCAACGACGACAACGACAAGTGCGGCCCTCTCGTCTTCTACCGGGCCAGGTGTGGTGACCTCCCGATCGGGCCGTGCCCTTCGCCACCACTGGTGGGTTGGGCGGCACGTGGACGCGCCGCCTCGTCGAACGGTGGGGAAATATCATGATCCAGAATTGGGCCAGCCCGGACGGGTTAATTGGGCCTAAACGCGACGGCCACCGGCCGAGAAGGGCAGGGCGGGCGCGCGCAAGGGGGCCGGCGCCCCATGCCGTCGCCCGCTTCCCCCGTCCCGCATTTGGTCCGGAGTTTGCTTCGCCTTCAAGTTAGGATTATCTTAGGAATTTTTGGTGTGCAAGGGATATCTCATCTATAAGGGAGACCCTTATTAGGAAATAAATAAATATGATATGCTTGTAAAAGGTATTCCGATCGTATAAGGAAACCTTGTAGAGATTGCTTAGATTACAAGTCCCGTTAGCCGGCTATATAAGCAAGAGGCATGTAATCTCTAGGGGATAAGCAAGCAATAAAAACATATCTATCGTTTTCGGCTCCGTGCCTCCTCCACCGCCCGCGCGCCCCAGCCGCCGCCGCCGCGCCGCCGCCTCCCCTCCTTCCCCACGGCTCCTCCTCTATCTAGTTGCTCGTGTTGCCGCCGACGCCGCCGGCGAGAAGCGCAGCCCCTACGCCATCTCGGAGCTCCAACGGCCGACGAACACGTGTCAATTCCGCCCGATCTAGCCGGGAATCGACAATTCGCGGGTTTTGAAGTTTGAATCTTAATATGGGTGCGCGCCTTATAAAGAGAATAGAAGTAGTATACAAGAAATGTATCTATTTGTGAATAATGTACGCTACTTTATTAAAATAAAATATTTTTAATGAAAGTTTATGGGCCCAAAATCGGTTGCCATGTGAGTTTGCAGAATTTTCTAACCAAACTACAAAATTATTACAATTAGTTTGTGGAATTACCATACAATAATAAATGTAATAATATCTAAATTTAGTTATAAACTTTTACAAACATACATTTCAATACGTTTTTAGTGTACAATCATTTAAAAATCAAATAGATACATGTTTGACCACCAAAATCACAGATTCACATATGACCTATATAAGGTACCATTTTATTTCCTTAGAACATCTCTAGTGACGGCTTGCAAATTCCGGCCTTAAAATTCCATTTGCATGCTAGCATAAAAAAAATAGAGCCCCAAATAGATTCCCAACTCCAATGGAAAAGTAGCCCAAGACCCTACCTCTAGTGGGAGAGTGGAAAAAAGTGGGGTGAGATCCACACATGAGAGAGGGATAGGACCATCATATTCCTAGGCTATAATTTGAGAGGACATGGAAAATGGGAGCTCATTTAGGAGCCCCATTGGAGCTGGGTTTTTAGCCAAACTCCTAAAATTTAGAGTAGAGGCTAAGTAGAGGCTTGATCGAGATGCTCTTATAGAAGAATCCTTGCCATTTATATTGAGGTAAGATACGTACGTTCTTTTACTATGTGATTCAAAAAAAAAAAAAAGCTACTTCAAGTTGTTTTGGAGGAGAGGATACACCTGTCTACAATTACTTCTATGCCCTGAATCCCTTGGAGGACTGGGAGTACTCTCACCGTCCAAAAATCAGGATCATTTTAGCCTCTGGCACAATGACCAAGGAACACTAAAGCTGGCTAATTTTCAATTAATCACTACGTTTGCACAATGTCTGTTTCACTTTTCAAGGGCATGCACAACATCAGGTTGGGCACATGCACAACTCCATGAACGAGGCGTCCAAATTAGCAAAATGACAGGACCACCTAAAACGACTCCAATTGTTGGAAAACCTAGCTTTGCTCATATGATGCCGATCAATTTTTGACGGAGAGTATTAGTTGACGGTATGTGACATGATCTTGGATGTACGTTGCATAGTTGGTTAGCAAAGATGGTGCTACTGGGATGACCAGATTAACTAGACCAAAGTTTAGTATGAGCCAGATTGGTTGCACAAGTTAATTCAGTTAGTTGAAGGGTTCACACTATAATACTGGAGGGTCCGCTATGTAGGATGAACTGTTTTTTCAGTGAAAATAGTAGAGTTGGAGTTGGAGTGTCTGAGTCAGAGCCTTACCAAACATCCCCTAAGTCAGTTGTAAGATTTTTCTGGATGTACTGATAGAGTAAACAAGAAAAAAAATCCCACTCTATAATATCGATCACTAATCTTTATTTTAACTTTTTTTTACTCTTTTTTGCTCTATTGTCTAATTGAAGTGTAAACTTTTCTGCTTCTTTCATCTCAACAACGTTGGAAGATCAGACGTCCTAGCTAATTTGGGAGTTGTGACCCTAGGGGGGTGTTTAGAGCCCAGAATTTCTCCCCCAAATTCCACTATGCAAAAATAAGATTCCCTATCGTATCAAAATGCGGCACAAAGTATCGAGTACGAAATGTAGGTAAAAAATAAACTAATTACACAGTTTAGATGTACATTCGAGAGACGATTTTTTTGAGAGCCTAGTTACGCCATGGTAGGATAATATTTACCACTAACAGGCGAAACGTCTTCTGATTAATGCGATGTGACATGCATGTCCCATCCGTCCAAATTTTGGCCTGGTAGCAGTCCTTGGTCTGTACTCTGTACCGATGAAACCAGGTTGTCTGGTTTTCTCAGAAGCACTGCAAGGAGCAGGTTTGCAGGTTGTACATTAGTAGTACATGTTTAATTTGTGTAGTTTAGTGGCATGTTTTAGCGTCAACAACTCTCTAATTATTATATCCAACTACATGAGTCAGTAAAGATAAGGATTACATAGCTCACATGCCTTTTGCCAAAAGTAATTATATGTTCCCTAACTAATCATGCGTCACTCTCAATCTTTTGGCAAAACTGAACAGAAGCCTCAGTAACAGCTCTGACGACCCCAACAGAAACATGCATCATCCCACCTCTTCATGCTAGTGCCTTTCGTCTTTCCTCTATATCAACCCTAACACGTCACCTAGCTCAGCAAAGTTTTCAACCGTGACGATGATGGTGGTGGTAGCCAACCGAACCACCCTTTGTCCACTTATGTGTCCTTTCTTTTTCTGTTATGTTAAGGAGATCGAGTGACACTTCTCCGTCTCATTCTCATCTAGTCCTCTCGTCGTCCTCATCTCTAATATCAATCCAACACTAATCATATCTTGCTTGTTAATTAGTCCTACTTAATACATAGAGTAGTAAATAAAGTTGAAGAACAATAGACACTAACTATATTCACGTGGAAATAGCTTCTCGGTGATGAGACTCAATCGCTAGTGGCTTAGGTGATCCATGTTGTGGAGCATCTGCTTCATGATACCCACATCTTATAGTTACCCAAACTATCTTAGGACCTCTTTGATACGGCTCACAATAGCTTGATGAGCTGCTGTTAACTGTTTTCTTTTGTTTGCCAAATATTTTTTTTCTTCAAAATAGTTTAATGGGTGAAGCTGTTTTTTCCCTCCTCTCACAAAGGGATAAATTGACTATCTAATTTATTGTAGAAATTCGGGATCCGCGATTGGATATGAAAAATAGAAAAATATTTCCTTCGTTAAAGAACTGATGTTCGATTGATTTCTGTATCGATCATGATATATGTAACAACTTGCACATTTTTGTTTGCACATTTCTGTTTGCCAAACATCGTTTTTCAAAATAGCATCATGGGTGAAGCTGCTTTTTTCTCCTCTCACAAAGGGATAAGTTGAGATGAAGCTAAAAAAGTAGTTTTTCACACTCTCTCCCCATTTCTCTCTACAACCATGCATAAAGTTGTTGGTGAAGTTGTTTTGCCAAACAATTTTTTCCAAACACAGCTTAATTAGCTTCACCTAGAAAGTTGCTCATGAAACTATTAAGTTGAGTTGTGCTAAAAGGGAGCTTAAATAATTCCACCATATGCAAATGCCGCATACATGCTATTAATCGTAAAACCATCCTAGATAATCTTGTTGATCTTTTTACATAGATGGCACAAATAGGGGAGCAAATCAATCTTAAATATTATTGTTGATCTTTTACATAGATGGTACAATTAGGGGAGCAAATCAAACAAAATTTTGCTATATTATTATTGGATAAAATGGTTCACAAGAAATGAAATGGTTTATCCAAGAAATGGTACTACAAGAGTTTTTTTAGGGGATGGTACTACAAGAGTTGATCCAAAACTTTTTGGGTACTATAAGCTAACGTGAAATATGAGACAAAGTCGCGGCGTCGCTATATAATGATGATGTCGATGAATCAAAGGTCAAAGCATTTTTGGTTGTATGCTTGAAAATTTGAAAAAGCAACGACGACGGCACACTGATTGATGATGACGCATATGGTCGCTGAAGTTTGGACCTGCTTTTCTCAACATCGTCATCCAAGACCTGACCGGAGTCAACATATTTAACTACCTGCCTACCTTTTTACTCGATCTTATCGACAAAGCTTTGGACTTACTCCCTCATGCACGTCTGAAACAGATCACGCGACGTCCTTTTAGGTCGTTACTTGGTTTTATCCCTAAACCAAGAGAAGGGAATTGGAGAACTGAGGGAGTACATCTCCTGCATAAGTCAAAATCCCTTGTAATCTTCTCCATGTTAATGTTATAGTGGGACTAATAAATTGAATACAAGAAGATAAAAAAACACCTTCATTATTGGCATGCATGACAACGACGGTACCTGGCGGCGGTAACAATAATGATGTCAATGTGATGAATGTAACCGGCCCAGCAAAACAACACTTGCTGTTACATTGCACATGGTTACCTTTACCATTGCAGCAAACAATAAGGCGACACGGAGGAGCCAGCAACAATAATTATGCTTATCATTGCACGAAACAATAAGACGAGATGGAGGAGGTAGCAATAATTAGACCTGTTGATCGGTTCTAAATTATAAGACGTTCTAACTTCTCTAGATATATACACTAAATTCCATTGTATATTTACGCATAATGTATATCTAAGTGCATAGGAAAAACATCTTATAATTTATCAAGAGGAGAGAGAGTACTCACTATATATAGTATATGTTTTAATATTAACGAAGGTAAAAAAAAGTTAAGGGTGGTCTAGGTTAGTTTGTTTAATTAATACGTATCTATGGTTCATTAACGAACTACTTGTTGGGCTAGCTCCTTGTCAGTGATGTTTTTTATGAGTCCCAGATATAGACATAGATGTTGCTAAAAAATAGATATAGACATAGATCGATGCTTACATACACGAGTGCACACTTGTCTCTATGAATGCACAAGCTTACACCCTACCTGTTATGAGCATCTCCGAAGATCTAAGTTAGACCTGCAAATTTTAAGATTGATAAAGTCACCACATGCATCTCGCTGTTGATAGACACGTTGCTTACCACTAATGAAAGAATAGCTAGCGTTACCCCTGGAACATGTATCCGTTCAAATCTGGAACATGAACCCAGTGGGGCAGGATTCATCAGATCAACTCAACCGCTCACTGTTAGACAGTAAGTGATGTTGTAGGGCAGCAGATGGTCGGATCATGCATGCATGCCAGTCCATGTCGATCGCCAGATGGTATGAACTAGCCGTGCGTCACGATTTTGAGGAAACACGTAGCGTGTATACCTACCGCCACCGGGGTGCCAACGCCAATGCAATAAAGGCGGAAACACTTGTGCACTCAGGACTTCGTCAGCACTGATATGTAACGTGGCAGTTCGAAATTAAATCTATGCCGCCACGCTGAAATCGGCTACCAATAATAGAAGATGTGTACGAGGCAGGAGGAGCGTTCATATGGCAGGACGCTCCTTGCATATATGGTGCCATTGCTTGTTGAGTGTTTGCTTCCTCTTCATTCACGGAATAGTCTTGCATGCGTGCATTGTACTTGTAGATGGGGAGCGCACGTAACGTCATCTATCCTCCTCAATCAACATATCACTGCCAAAAAAAAAAAAAAAAAAATTTTGCAGAAAGGTTTAAAGTTGGGCGAAGCAAACTTTGTACTTGAAGAGATCTATGCTAGGCAACTTTTTCATTTAAAATCATTTGCATCCACCAAAATCTATTTAAAGTTTTCACATTTAAAAATTCAAAATTTTTGCATATTCCAATCTGAATCTTAGATGGAAAAATAATCAAAATGTCACAAACCGGTTAGATTGGGCCGGCTGTGACACGTCGGCGGCAACTTCTCGAATGGCGGCGACGGCATAGACAGGTAGGGGCGGCGGCGCTGGCCCCCGGTGGGCTGTTGGGTGACGGCGTAGAGGAGGAAGACGATGCTGCGATGTCGGCAGCGATGGCGGGGTGAAGACGTCCGGCGGTGTGATGACGTGGATGATGCAGGCGATGAAGAACGAGATGAGTGATGACGTATAGCAGCTCCGGCGATGACAAGGGGACGAAGAGGGCGGCGGCCAGCGTGGTGCCAACCAGCCGTAGTGGCGGCGGGGCGGCGTGGCGTGGCGGTGGGGGAGAGAGAGAGAGCTGGAGAGGCAAGAGCTGTTTGGGGAGCTACCCCTTTATTTTTTCTGATTGATTCCAAATGATTACAGCTCCCTTGTATTTATAGTCCGGGGATGACTTGCATGCTAAGCAATCTCTAGGAGGTTTCCTTATAGATTGGAATACCTCTTTTACAAGTAATCCATTTATTCCCCCATTTTATTCCTATCTTTATTCCCTAAATATTAATTTCCAAAATATCTATTACTTAAGGAGGAAGCAAACGACGCGACGGCGGCAGGTGGCGGCGGCCAAGGCATGCGCGCTGGGCCATGGGCCCTAGGCGGCGCTGGTTCCTGGTTCATGACATCTCTCCCCCTTCCGTCGGCTCGTCCTCGCTTTGTTGTTCGCACAGACCGGTGTCGTAGTTGTTGCGCTGGGCGAAGATGGAGATGCTGACCTTGTAGCTGAATGGATGGCACATGAATGGCCTGGTTGTCGGGGGCTTGACGCCAATCCCCGCGAGCGGTGCCCAAGCCGGTGCTCCAACCTGCAACTTGATGGTTCCGGCAATGCCATGGAGGTTGTCGTCGATCCGTGTGGTGTGTTGATGAAGGATGAGAGTCTTCGGGGTAGTAACGAGGTTGACGAGGTAGGGGGTTGATCTGGGTGGTATGTACCTCATGTCGTCGTCGGTGGAGCTCGCGAGTTGGAGCTTGCTGTAGACGTCATAGGAGACAGGAGCGTCGAATTGGTAGGCGAGTTGCATCATCATGGCCAACATGTAGGGCGCCTCCTTGTGCATTTCAGCCCAAGGTTTGTTGGCGTAGTTGTACTGGGCGTAGATGTCGTCGCGGAACGAGGGAGCCAACTGATTTGGCTCTGGAGTCGTCCCGACTACCATAGCCGAGTAGTCGTTAGCGCGATGGTTGTTGGTGTTGCCGCTGATGGGCGGCCCAAAACCGCGAGTGAGGCACCATGGTACGGTGTACGGTGTCTCTGCTTTTCCATGGCGCCTTCTTGGTGATGCAGAGGAGCCAAATAAAGAGGAGTGCCGTTCTTATCAGTTGGGCAACAGTGTACCTGATGTTCCGCTGACGTGGTGCTGATGGTCTCGCCTTTCTTGGAGCTGCAGCTAGCTTGATGGTGTTCTCCACCATTGTTGATGTCGGCAGGATGTCCAGCAGTGTAGCGGATCGTCGCCGCCGGCTGTCGGCGGGTGAACGACCGTCTCCTTGGCAGCGCCGGGGGGTCGTCGGTGTTCTCATTCGAGGCGGCGCCCATGGGGCGATGTAGTGGTTGCCGCTGTCGAGGTTGGCCGCGGGGGTCGCCGGGTTCATGCCCTTGTAGTTGTTGTCGATGGTAGGCATGGCGAAGACGTATCGACGCCGTGGGCGGTCGTCATTGGCGTTGGCGCCCTTGAGGACGCCGTTGCCGCTCATGGCGCCCATGGTAGCGTTATCGCCGTTGATGTTGTTGGCGTGTCATCGACGGTACTAGTGTTGGAGATGTCCCGGTTGGTGAAGGTGTTGTCGTTGTCGCTCATGTCGCCGTTGTTATCCAAAGATGTCGGGGACGCCGGGGTTGAGATTGATGACGTTGGCGCCGACGTCGGGCGATGTCGTTGAGTCATCCTTGTTGGCACTCCAAATGTTCCCAATGTCAAAGATGATGTTGCTAGTGACCGGGAACTTACCTGTGCCATTGTAGTAGCCAAGAGACGTTGGCCTAGTTGGGTAGGCTTTTCGTCGAAAGGCGGTGGACGTTGGTGGTAGCCTCCCGATCCGATCCGATCCGGGTCGCGGTAGCCGGGCATCCTTGGGGTAGGCGTGCTCGCTGCTTGCAGCGTCTGCGATTGAGGAGGGGACGATGTCGGGCGGCGCCCGGGAGGCACCGCTGTCGCCGGTGGCACCCGTGGTAGGAGCGCCGTCGAGGAGGTCGCCCGCCTTGACGTGGTTGCCGCTACGCGCCATCGGACAACTTCGCGTCTTCAGGTGTTGCAAATTTGGCGTGGCCACCGTGTCGTCGTGGATGTCGAGGACGGTGTTGTTGTCCGTTGCGACGGCGCCCGGGCAGCGATGTCGCCGGGCGGCGCGCCAAAGCTTAAGTCGTCCTTGGTGGTCATCGTAGCAAGCCGGTCGAAGCTTCTCCAGGGAGGGCGCTGGAGTTGGCCTGGATCTCGCCACGAGATCAAGACACCTCCGCAGATCCCCTGCGGTGGAGCTCAGCGATCTTGTGGCTGTCCATTGATCTTGGCGTTGGTGGTGGTCGGAAGCCGTTTGTGGTGGGAATCGCCCCGGTCTCCGGATACCAGCTGTCACAAACCGGTTAGATTGGGCCGGCTGTGACATGTCAGCGACGACACGGACGGCGGCGGCGACGTAGACGGGGTAGGGGGGCAGCGGCACTGCCCTAGTGGGCTGTTGGAGCGACGGCGGTAGAGGAGGAAGACGGCGCGGCGATGTCGGCAAGAATGGCGGGGGTGAAGACGTCCGCGGCGTGATGACGGGATGACGCAGCTGATGAAGAACGGAGAGGTAGAAGATGACAGTGATGACGCATGGCCAGCCTCCGGCGGCGACGAGGGGGACGGCGAGGGCGGCGGCGCGCCCGCGCACGACGCCTTGGCGCGTGGCGGCCGCGGCGTGACCCGGCGCGGTGGTGGTGTTGAGGCGATGGCGCACATGCGCAAAGGGGAGAGAGAGAGAGCCGGAGAGGCAAGAGCCGCTTTGGGGAGCTATCCCTTTAATTTTTCTCGATTGATTCCAAATGATTACAGCTCCCTTGTATTTATAGTCCGGGAAGACTTTGCATGCTAAGCAATCTCTAGGAGGTTTCCTTATAGATTAGAATACCTCTTTTACAAGTAATTCATTTATTTCCTATTTTATTTCTATCTTTATTTCCTAAATATCTATTACTTGAGGAGGAAGCAAAAACGACGTGACGACGGCAGGTGGCGGCGTCCAAGGCACGCGCTGGGCCATGGGCCCTAGGCGGCGCTGGTTCCTGGTTCATGACACAAAACTTTTATTAGGAATGATGGTCCTACCTATGTATAGTAGTGACCACGTACGGACGTGATTAGCAGCGTGTGCGCATGGAGAGGACCCGGCCGCGCTTGGAAGCGGCGCGGCGGCGGCCGGAGCACGCCAGCCATCTCCATCGTCCATCCCGGAGCTGCCAAAATGAAACAAAAAGCTAGCCCAGGTATGTCAGCAGCTAACGTACCTGTAGAGTACGACACACATCAAAGACCTGAATCCGAGGAAGGCACGTCAATCCGTCCGTGTAACAAGGCGCGTTTGCTTTCAATTCCATCGTCCTTTCAAAGAGCCCGCAATACAGCTGGCCTCACGGTATACATTATACGCGTGCTCTTGTGAAATTATTTCCTCTCCACCAGCTCCGGCCGCCGCCGCTATAGCATGAACCGAACGTGAAATTATAAGGACCGATATAATGGGGAGAGGAAATAGTTTTTATGGAGGCATATATATGCACTGGTGCAGGTGGTTTTTAGACCAGTTTATTTAAATAAGTAAAGATAACCATATGTATATATGGCTTGCACATATATATAGAGAGAGAATAAAAAATCTTTATCACTTTCTTTTCTTCTCTCTACTCTCGCTCCCGTACTACATGGCTTCAAGATGTGTTGGTGCTCGGCGCTTTGGAGGTTCCTTACCAAGAATTTTCTCGACCCCTCCCTATCCAGATGTATGCGTCCTCGACGCCCCTACGAAGATATATGATCTTTTCTTTTTTTTCTTGATCGGGTCATTCACCCGTGTTTCATTAAGAGAAAAAAGTTCACAAACACAAACAAACGACACAAGTGCAACGTAGTGGACATCGCAGCCGGCCGGCACACATCCTAACTACTGGATACAAAACGTGAGATTACATTGAGAAAACAATTTGCGACAACAAAGAGAGCAGGAAGATCAATAGGTGGAGCTAACAGGCTTTGCAGCCCGCTGCTTCTGAACAAGTAAGCCTTCATGGCTTCTCTGGTGTCATCCTGCAGGGGAACGGTGAATGATGTCTGTAGCTCGTCAAAGGACGCCCTGTACTGTTGTGCACTCTGAAAACAATCAACATAATTGCTGTACACCAGACTTCACATGTTGAGGAGATCATCATCATCGATCTGTTGAAGTCAGCCATCAATACTTGTGCCCGGCCGGGTTTCGCCTAGCCTCTCTTCACACCACCAGAAAGCACACTTGTCCCTGACCCAAAACCACATCCATCAACGTTCATCTGCAGATTGTCGCAAAAAAAAAACGTTCATCTGCAGATTGAATGCATCGGCAAACCGGAAACTCTGTTCGTGACTGCCTAACGTAATAACTGCTACGCGAGCGACGTGATCGGCTGGCTGCTGCTGCGTGCTTCGACCAGCAACCAGCAGCGGCCAGGACAGATGATGCACGGCCTGCTTGTGCTTGACTTCCTGAAAGATGCAGATGAACATGCAATGCCCTCGCCGTCGTAACTCCGGTCACGGGCCGTTGAATGCCGCCGCGTGCCTACCCATCCCCATCCTTGTCGTCCACCATTACTGACTAGCGCCCGCCGGCCGTTGCCAACGCCATCTCAAGTGAAAGCTAGCGTGAACTATTTCATTCCTTGTGAAATATTGTTTTAGCTTTTCCTAAATCAAAAGGCTTTTTACAAGGTCATTAACATCGACTAGTCTCTCAAGAGGGGCTAATTGAGACTAATGGTCATGTCTAGTCCTTAGTCCCTAGTTCCAAGAATTCAAACACCCCCCAGATCAAAACAAAACGCTAAATAGTTTGGATTGGGCTGGAGTAATATATATGGCATCATATATCTTATTTGTACAGTAACTTGGGCTCAACAAGAAAGTCATCAAAGTCATACAGTGCCAAACAAATATCTTCCTGTTTTTTTAGAGCACACACAAATAAAAATCCCGGCTCCTAACCTTTCTATAAATACCTCTCATGTGCCTCACCCTCCACTTTGTCATTTCCCCTACGCCAAGCCACCTATGATCCCTCTCTTTCGCTGCTTGCCAAGAAGAACTGCCAGTTGCCACCTGCCACACACAGCCTCGCTCGCACCTCTGAAGGTTACTGAAGCCATGAGGCCAGCACCAAGTTTTTCCTGGCCAACGTCGACGACTTCGCCGGCAGCGCCACCGCCGGCTGCCGCGGCAGTGCCAGTCTCGCCGTGGCACTCGCCGGTGCCGTACCTATTCGGCGGACTGGCCGCCATGCTGGGCCTCATCACGCTGGCACTCCTCATCCTTGCCTGCTCCTACTGGAAGCTCAACAACTACCTCGGCACCGGCGACGCCACCGCCTCCGCCACCTCCTCCGGACCTGGCGGAGCCACGGATGGCGACGGCGGCTCCAAGTCGCCGCCGGCGGCATCTCCTGCGACGTTCGTCGACCTCGTCGCCGTCGTCATGGCCGGGGAGAAGGTGCCCACGTTCTTGGCCGCACCGATCGTCCGCCGAGTGCACGGTGACAGCGCTGCCGCCACAGCCACCGGAGAAGGGTCGGCGCCGGAGACGACAGAGGCGGAGCAGGAGAGCCGCGGCAAGGCAGGGGAGGGGGAGAGCGGTGGTGTGGTCGCCCACGCCGAACGTGAACGGCAGCTAGATTCAGGGAATGGAGAAAACTGAAAACAGGTTCAGTGCGGTCTGTGACAAATTTTCTGCTCGATCTCTTCCCAAATTTTGTTTGTTTATTAAAGATTTTTGAGAGGATGAAATTACATGATTGAAAATCTTTTGGCTCATCAGTGCTAGACACTTACTTGTTTTCTAGTACAAGTCGCTACCGGTTTTGCTACTTGGATTATTACTCCTCTTCCGGGGAGCTGTTTCTGATGGTACCGAAGTTTCATGTACGTTTCAAGGTAACGTAACGTGAAATGGGGAATTAAAAAAGAAACCTTTTGCAGCAAATAAGGGGGAAGGAAAAAATACCACGTTATTCTTCATTGGAAAATAAGGTAACGCCACATTTTTTTTTTTGAAACTCCCTTAACAATTTCGTACGAGGAACGATTGATCTGATTTTTTTTTTGTAAAAAAATATTATACAGTAACATTGTACCTGGACATATGTACGATGTCATGTTCGCCACAGTACTCGTACACATGTTTTTACTATAAAAAGAAGTATAAGAACCGAAATGGCCAACCATCAGGTGATCTAGGAGAATTAGCTTGGCTAGTTTCGGTTTTTGATAACTTTATTTATCAAATTGTTCCATACCTAGCTTTCGCCGAGATTGTCAAAATGAACCTATCAAATTTGACCACCCGTAGCTTTCGCTTTTGTCTAGATTGTCAAAATGCATATGTAAGCATGATTTTTTTACAATGCTTGGAGAAGCGTTGGGAAGCGTTTGAAAAATAATTCATGTGTCTATGAATAGTGGGCCCAATACGTCGAGGGAAGCGTTGAGAAGCGTTAATGCGGAGGCGTTGGGAAGCATCAGATGTGTCTATGGACGGTGGGCCCTATGCGCCGTAGCACTTCCCAACGCCCAAAATTGAGGTGGGTTACAATGTCAAAAACGGCGGTATTGGGACCGACGGCTGCGACGACGGGGTTGGAGACGACGGCTATGCTTCCCGGACGATGGGCGCGGCGCTAGGGACGGCGGTCGCGACGGCGACGTAAAAGACAAATGGGCAGAGGGCGGCGGAGAGACGCCATGCTAGGGCATATGGCGGGAGGCCACCGCGGGCAAAGACGACGAGTAATGGGCAGCGGAGGAGTGGTCGAAGGCCGCTGCGGTGGGCGAGGGCAAGTGCCGGTCGGGCGGCGCGAGTGCCCGACGGCGCGCCGGCGAGGAAAGAAGGCAAGGCACGGGTGCGAGTGGCGATGGGATGCGCCGGCGCCGGTGGCTTCGACGAGGCCGCGAGGGAGACGACGACGATGGTGGCTTCGCGAGACGCGAGGGGCTTCATGAGGAGCGGCAGCGCTCCAGGTCTTGGGCGTGGCCGCTAGGGGTCAGAGATCCGCCTCGGGTTGGGCCGCGGCGGTGGAGGGGTTAGGGTGGGTTTCGGATGCAAATGACCAAAATGCCCTTCAACGAATAAAAACACAAAATGATTATTTCCAAGAAGCAGTGGGGAAGCGTTAGGAAGCGTTTTCAAGCATTGTAAAAGGGCTCACCAATTGTTTCCCATCTTTGTTTTTGAAAAATAAGAAAACATGTCTCCAACATTTGCCATCTTTCGCCAATTTCCCAAATCCCGCTGATCTATGCCCATATTTGTGAGCGGCCTTTCAAAGACGCATCCGCGGCGTTGGCTGGCGGCGCCGCCGCATGCGAGCCTCTACGGCTCTTCCCCGCAGCCTCCACTAAGCGGCACATGGCGAGAGGACGCCGCGCAAGGCCAACAATCGGCGTGACCCTACCGCCCCGCCACGAGTTTGGAGCTTTTCGGTCTTTGGGCTTGACGCAAGGTCGCCGCCGCCGTCGCGGGCTCATCCATGTATCCGCCCTTTGACGTAGAACCCGCCACCGGCCACCACGCACCTTCCAAAGCAACTTCCGCAGGCCCTCGCCTGCCTCAACCCCGTCCGCCGCCGGCGCTGCCCCGTAGCCTACATCCTCATCTGTCCCCCCTCTCTCTGCTTGTGAAGAAGAAAGGGAAGAAATCCAAGTAAAAACTCTTTGTCGGGTTCAGATGCAAAAAGTGCAAGACACAATAGTTGTTTGATATGGGCTTGGTTAATTTGCAAAACGTTATATGTTCACTTCGCAACAATGTTTTCTTTATATTTTTCCTTTAAGGGCATACCTAGTGCCGTAGGCTCCCGCGACCGCGGGGTCGTGGGAAAGGTATTTTAGCATCAAGCCTTATCCGCACCATGTGCAATATGCGGAGGTCGGGGCATGAACCCGGGACCTTCTCGTTACAAAGCGGTAGAACACTATCACTTGCACCGGGCTCGCCCTTCTTCTTTATATTTTTCCTTTATTGAAAATGTCAAACTATTGGAGATGCTCGAGAATTCAGATGGAGTTATGACTATTTGAACATCCAACGATTTTGAAAACCGACCGTCACACCCCAAAGGATGGAGCCTGGGGGCCCGCGACCGCGCAGGCGCCCACCCCTGGCGTGCGCGCCGCCACCGCCGCCGCCGCCTCCGCGACTTCTTCGGTAATTAAAGTAAGAGTTTGGTTAGGATAAGATTAGGAATTTTTGGTGTGAAGGGGATATTCCACTCTATAAATAAATCTCCTATTAGGAAAAGAATAAGGACTTTCTTGTAAAAGGCATTCCAATCTATAAGGAAACCTTTAGAGATTTCTTGAGATACAAGTCCCATGGGAGGGCTATATAAACAAGGAGGATGTAATCTCTTAGGGACAAGCAATAAAGAATATTTTCCCTACCCTTTGCCCTGGCTTGCCACCACCCCCTGCACCCTCGCGCCGACGCTGTCACCCCCAAGCCCCCTGCCACGCCAATGCCCGCTGCCCCCCGACCGCCGCCGCACTTGCCGCCGGTGCCGTCACCACCGCCCTCCCCAAGGCGGCCGTGACACGGGGTATTCGGAGGTCACTACGATCCACCCACCACCATGGACGCCGATTCTAAGAAGCTACCGGAATCGGCCAAGAAGTTCGACAAGATCACCACCCGCCTCGACACGCCGCCGTCGGTCTCCATCCTCTCCGGTACCAATCCGGCGTATGAACGCAAGCGCAAGGTGGTGGAAGCCCCGGAGATCGGTGTCAAGGTAGCCATGGAGGGGGTCGTTGTGCCTTCCTCGAGAACACCAAGGAGAACGCCGAGCCGACGAGCGGCAACCGGTGGAGGATGTTGAGGCCAAACGGTCACCATGCTTAACCCCGACGCTAGCACCGCCCCGGCGATGACACCCCCACGGGCGCACGCATCCCCTCCCTCGGATCCGCTCTAGAACACTTTTCGGGACTCGCTCCTCGCCCGCACAAGCTATCCTTCCCGACATATGATGGCGGGGGACGATCCCCGCCCGCTCAACCGCTGTGAGCAATTTTTTTGAGGGAACCACCGTGAGCAATTATTCGGAGGGGCAGGTACGCCGACCACCCGAGCAAGTCCGGTATGCATCTTACCATCTCACAGGAGGAGCATAGCAGTGGTACATGCGCCTATCCCAGGAGAAGGCGGTGACAGATTGGGCATGCTTCGTCTAGTACGTCAACGAGCGCATCGGACCAGCAACAAGGCGCAACCCGCTGGGTGAATCGGCTTCGCTCCGCAAGACCGCACCGCTGATGAGTACACCGAGCTCTTCCTAGCGCACATGGAACGCACCGCACCTGGGCGAGCAGCAGAAGGTGAACATCTACACTACCGGATTGGGAGTGCCCCTGAAGACTAACGTCGAGCTACAGGACCCGAAGGACATGGAGATGGCCATGTCGCTCGCAAAGGGCATATGAACGCCGCCTCGCCATCCTCTACAACTTTAGCAAGGCACCACTACAGCTAGAAAGGGCGCCCCGGGCGCCAATCGTCTTCGCGCCACGCCACGGCACCAGTCGCCCACGCCGCCGACACCACCACGACCGTTCAAGCGGCTGACCCCCAGAGGAGATGACCGAACGACGCAGTATGGATATCCTTTTAAAATTATTTCTAAATATAGTTGTTATTTACCGATTAAGCGTGATGTTGACCAAAAAAAAAGGGGAAGACTGGCCTAACCTGCAGATTCACACACCGAATCAAATCTGTTTGCGATCCATACATTTAGAGGTTGCACCTTCACAATTCCAGGGAATATTAAAGCGAGCGACGCGAATTGTTAACCTAGCTTTCGGTTGGAAAAGATTGCTTAATTATTTGGGGTTGGCAAGAGAAGGGTCAGAAAGGATGTGCTTTGCTTCGGTCACGTAGAGAAAAGGGCTACTCGTGCTATGCATGGACAGCATGGTTTGGTGATAAGAACACGCTTTCAATTATAATTAGGACGTGTATGTACTACATATTCAGGCCTCGTAGAAACCAACACAGCTAGCACCATATGACATTTTGATAAAATATCATCGGATATTTTTTTAGTATGTTTATCTTGCACTTATTTTCTCCCGTTTAATTTCGTCCACTTAATGGCAATGTACGATATGTTTTGAGATAGGCTCCCTAAGCTAGTGAAGTAATTGTTGCTGTGAAGAAGTGTTAATCGAACCGATGCATGCATGGTTAGGATCGCAACTAAGTACTTGGTTACATGTGTTTTTAGTTTTGGCTTGCACTTGAACGCTCAGTGGTTATTAATGGTGTGAAATGCTTTGGGTTTCATTTCATATACTGAAAAAAAACCAGCCTTTTGATGCATTACTACTCATTGCAGCCTGGCAAACCTGGAAAAGCAGGAGCATGAAGCTTTATTAGCCCGGTTTTTCGTTGGAGGTTGCTTGGTTATATGGTTTACAAAGGGGCATTTGTGGTTGTGTCACGTAGAGAAGGTGCATATGGTCTGTTCAAAAGGGCACCACCCTCACAATAACGGGCACTCCAAGCTTACAGAAAACTTTTGTGATTGGGTTGAAATCTCGGTTCTCTCCCAAAACCTGAAAACTGATCGAAGCTGATTTCACAGCCGGTTGGTGCCCCAAAGGCCTGAACTAAATTACTAAACCTGAAATCTCGGTTCTCTCCCCACGAGAGGCCTGAACTCGTGTACTGGGCTACTACTGCCGCTGCTATGGGAGGGCTGAGCGCGAAGCAAAATTTGGGCCATGCTAAGCAATGTGCAGTGCTGGCTCGCTCCAACGAAGGTTCCCTCGGTTAAGACGAAATCAGGTTCCACATATATTATCTCTAATCATTTTCCTTATTATATCCAAGTGGGTGAACAATTATAAGGGTATGTCTGGCACGGCTTACAAGAGCTTCATGAGGTGTTGTGAGCTTTTTTTTTTTTTGCCAAACACCTATTTTTTCAAAACAACTTCATGTGTAAAATTGTTTCTCTCTCAAACACAAAAAATGGAATGGGAGAGAGCTAAAAAAACTAACTTATCTCAGCTCTCATTCATTTCTCTCGTATCTATGCATAAGCTGGTTGTGAAGCTATTTTGCTAAATATTTTTTAAAACAACTTAGTTTCACCTAGAGAGTTGCTCGTAACTTTACTAGTGAAGTTGAGTTGTGCTAAACAGACCCTAATTATTCTACATATTATATTATTTTCCTTATGTCGCTCACTCTTTGTCCATCAGTCCATCCAATTTCAATAAAAATACAAGATGCTCATTTAAGTGATAATAAATAAATATTCACTTATACAACACAATTCCAGATTTCCTCGGTCCTTCATGATGTTTTACTCTTATACTTTCTACATTGATTTTGAAACTACGAAATCATAATTGTTTCTGCTATCATGATAGGGATTAGCTATCCTAACCCGTTAGCCCTGCACCACGTGTCTTAACTTTCACATTTCTTAATGAAGGACCGAAAACGTGACTAGAGGGTCGAGTGGGAGACTCAAATTTCTTTTGAAATATTTGGTCATTTCCCAAATTCTTACCCAAGAAGCAAACACAACCACTATGATGACCATGACCCTAGAGAAGGGTGAATGTTCCTTCAGAACTAAGCGGGTCACCACAAAGCAAGCGTGATGAAGATCAAGTGAGTGTCGAACCAATAGACGAGAAAATGAGACTGTCCCCTTCTATTGAAAAGAAGTAAGATCTTGAATCTTGGATGCTCAAGACCAGTCACAAGAGCACCTAGATGAGGTCTATGAAACAGTGAAAGTTTAATGCAAAATAAGTAGCCCAAATCAGAGGCCAAATGAGCAAACCGAGCTAAAACCCAAATTGAGCTTTCAAGCCCAACGGAGGTGAAGAAAAAGCATCACAAATCACTCAAGCCAACTAGTGGTTTGATTATTTGGAGAATTCCTAAGTTGAATAGAAACCTAAAGGAACTAACGGAACCTTGGCCACACACCCGGAGCTTCAAAACACAAGAAATCGGCATAGGGTCTGAAGTCTCTGCCCCTGGCCAGCCGTAATCCTCACAAAAATCCTAAAGTTTTTTTCTGCTCTTAGGAGCATATGCTCCTATGCTCTAGACCACTAGATACGCATTGTGATCCGTGCTCACACAGATCACAATATGAATCTGCACCGAGATGTGTGCTAGTGGTCCGGAATAGGGACCATATGCTCCTAAGAGCAAAAAACGCCTTCAACAAAAATCAACTTATCTCTCTCTCGAGCCACCAGAATAGGCCCGAATTTTGTGGGGAACAATCACAAGATGGTTAGTGACCTATCCCAAAGAGATTATGGCTCGAAACATAATCAAAAGATCATAATCGAAGAAAGTTGGTTCTAGGTCACAAATTTATGCTAAAAACAAAAGTGACCCATTCTACAAGTTCTACAAGAAACTTGTTAATCCGTGGACGGATTCTCGGTGACAAATTTACAGATCGTCATTACCAGGCATAATCGGTGACGAATTTACAGATCGTCACAACCCGCTAACTTCGTGGCCGGTTTTATCGGGATCATCACAATATATGATTTTAAATTTGTCCTACTCTAGTTAGCCCAAATAATAGGACCGCTATCATATATTTAGCTCAAAGGAAAAAAATGTGTGCTATCATATATTCAGCTCAAAGGAAAAAAAAAGATTGCAACAAAAATCAAACAGAAAAGATGATTTGTTAATCAAATTACCTTGTTGTATGTATATGGTGCATAATTTAGTGTTCAGCTTCGGTTTGTCAAAATATTCAAATTTCGTTTGAAAAAATGGTTGGCTTGAAAAGGATTTGAATCAGAGGTTCAAATGAATTTGAAATAAATAAAAGCTGCTCCCTCTCGGAGATAGTGTCTCCCTCTAGCGCACTACCGCAACCTAGGCATGCGTCCCATTTTCGCACGGACAAGCCCAACAGGCCAGCCTGTGCCTGGTAAAAAGAAAAGAAAAAATGTTGCGCGTGTGTGAGATTGAACCCACGACCACAAGCTCAACGTTCATGAGAACTACTACTCCGTCAAAAAAAGAAAAGTGTTGTTTTAGGGTTTTCATGCAAAATGTTTGGTCCGTCTTATTCAAAAAAAGTTTTATAAATATCATAGATTTTTAATTTTTAATGACTTATTTATTATTAGAGATACTTTAATATTGATTTATTGATTTTATAATTGACACAAAAATTTGAATGAGGCGAAGTCGCCCCACGTGGACTCCTTTTCCCCGCTCGTCCAAGCGATTGGGAAAAAAATGAGTGTGTTTAGTTGGTGAAATATTTTGTGTTGGGCTTTCTTGTAGCACTTTTTAGTTTGCCATATAGTATATTTCTAGTTCATAGCTAGGGAGGACAACCTAGTCTCGTAGCTAGAAGTATAGGTTTCTTCATGACTAGTTTATTAGTGGCAAAGTAATTTTCATATACCAAAGACTATTTGGGGTCATTCCTCTTATAACATTTTGGCAATCAGTTGTTATTTTAGTGATGTCGTTAAGTAGTGTCAACAGTTATGGATATGATCTTGTAGCTTATTATAACTAACCTAGGGAACTAGTGAGAGTAGACTTAAACTCTTCTAGGGCCCAACCTATAATCTTTACCTATGCATCCACCTTTGGTTAGGGCTTGCTAAACGCGAAAGTACTCACATGTTGTTGACTCACTAATTTAGGCTCATGAAGGCTATGACTTCAACGACAACGAGGAGGCGACCGGGGCGATTAGGAGTAGGCGCTACATTCATTCTTAGGACACCATGATGTTGGAGCTAGGGTTTCACCAATGCTCAAGTTTGCCTACGGGGGGTAGTATCATGTTAGGTTAGGATCTATCGTGTAGTGAACCACCTTGAAATAAAACACCACCCGCGTGGTTGTAGTGTAGCTATCTTTGTAGTAACCCTAAGATTATAAGCCTTGGGCCACTATTGTAAGAACCTTGTTTATCCATATTACAAAAGTTCAGTATTTTCTTTAAATCTATGTCCACTTCTGTACTTAATTGGACATATTTGTGCTTGACCCTAATGCAAATACGCATAATTAAGGACTCCCCACTAGGAAAAGTCCCTTGCCTTCTAGTTGGTTCACGGTGCTATTACCCGATGAAGTTTGATAGTCGATGAATAGGACATTAGCAATGACAGATAGGACATTAGCAATTCTTTGCATCTAGGTTTTTGTCATTGTTAAATAAATGTGTTCAAAGTTTAAGAATTGATATTGCGGGACTTGACTCCCACGAGAAAATATTTTGGTATCAACATCCACATTAAAATTCTGTTTATTCTTGTTGTGGGGGAAAACAAGTCAGCTCAACACAAGTTAATTTTGATTTTGATGGCTCTAGTATCCCTTTCATGTGGCCTTGAATGAGGTCTTATGGTCATGTATGTCTAATCCCCAAAGAAATGTTATTTTTATTGGGTGGATGTGTGTTGATGGTTCATGGTTATGTGAAGTTTATAGATTTGGAAGCGACCATCTATGAGAATATGACTATGATATGAGGACAAGCACAACTTGACGTTAGTTGTCATGGTGAGCATCGAGCGACCAAGAGGAGAATGTCTAGTACCACCTTAGGAATTGGATTTGATCGGACAAATATGTCGGCAAGAACTCACCATCAAATATTGTTTCCTCTTCAATTGCAATCATGAGTGCCTACGACTCTTATTATCTAGGATCCCTAGTAAAGCTTGCAAAACAACCAAGTGGAGATGTAGCTAGTTTATAGAATTCTTCAAAGTTCTACCATTAGTAATAATAAATAGCATTGCACTACATTGGTAGGATCCGCACTAGCCAACACACTAGATCGGTGGCTACTACGGGTGCTACCAATGAAGTGCAATGCTATTTATATTACTACTAATTATAGGACTCCAAAAACTCCATAAACAATCAGAAATCCACTCGTTGTTGTCAACTTTAACCATGTGATCCTAGAGAATAACATTCGCCAACACTCATGGTTGGAGTTGGAGGAGGAAGGAATAAGAGATGGTGATGACGAGGTCTTCTTGGTTGTCAATAGATTATACGCCAAACTAAAAGTGGTACTAGACGTGCTAAGACCAATGACTTGGGCATGTTAGGGTCAATCTCTTGGAGAACGATTTGCTCGATGAACGCCACAAAAGTCGATGTTGATTTGTTCTTGTCCTCGTCGTCATAGATGATGCCTCTATGTCATCATTCACAATCTGGATTGAGTTGCTATCCTTCTCTTTATGCACCTACACAACATAGAAACAATGCAACCATGTGTGCTAAGAAGGTCACTCACATGAGCTCCAGAGGCTACACTACCCATCGTGTGCTCTATTTACATCCATTGTTCCACCATAGGAGCTCATGGTCATTTCAGATCGATGATGGGGACCCCATGCTCTTGGAGGACATCATTGATGAAGAAGACCAAGAGGAAAGGGTCACAATTCCTACACTAGTGCCATCTCACACTAGCGTCTTAGCCATTTCTAGAGTAAGTTGCATATGGGCCATCACTAGTTGGTCTAGAGATGGAGGATGAGATGGGTTGGACTGCTTAAGTAGTAATTCAAGTAAGCTCCGGCATGAACCTACTATGATCCCTACTACGCTAGCATGTTAGAAGACTACTACCGGACCTAAATGCCAACATCAAGAAATATGGAAAATTTTAGCCATTGCAATACCAATTGATAGAATCACGATCAACAATCAAGAAATAGAGAGATAGTGTGTGTGTGTGTGTGTGTAGATGCGGACATAAACGGACATGTCCAAGGCCACTTTGGGATGGCGTGGCCGAAACACGAGCATGATGCTCGGTATTTCTAGGCCATGTAATCTTGCATGTATTTCCTTTTTAGTCAGTTATCAATCCATACAAAAGCTACCACTTCTACAACACCAAATATGTGTCAAGTTTGTGCTTGCGTTTGTTCATCATCCTCTCTCGTTGTTCGAGATTATATCGATTGGCATTCGAGCTAGGTCACGCCACCACCATGTCATTGTCACCATCCAATAAGGTGCTCACTTTGTGATGGTTCTAGCGAGAAGAACCAAACTCCATCACGCTTGAATCTGATGTCGCGGTTGCTCCAACAATCACCGATCACACACCGGGCGCCTAGTCACGCATGATTGAACTATCAATCCATTTGTGTAGGGATTGGTCCAATCGCCATAATCGACGAGGGATCTCATAAAAAAATTGCGGATCTATTGAAATGTCACCAAGTGACCACCGAGGCAATAATTTGGTTCCATATGATGAGAGGATTGATAAATATATTTAGAAGGCAAACCTTGATGGTTTTGTGAATATGTTCAATCGGCCTACCACATATTAATCATTAGTTGATGAGTGCTTTAGTGGATAGGTGGTGCGGGATTACTCGGACCTTTAATGCTTGTGGGGAAGATTCATGCCCATTTGCAAAGGATATATCCAAGTACATTGGCTTGCCGGTAGATGGTGAGCTTTGTTACTAACAACAATATGCCTTCTACAATAGATTTCACTAAACTTCTTGGATTTGAAGTTGAAATTAGATTACCACTACTTGGATGGTACATAAAAGTCGAGAGAACTTCCACCATATGCAAATGAGACTTCGAGATAGAGCAATATGTCGAGCATATTTGCTTTGCTTATTTGAGCGTGTGATTTTACGTGATAGCTCTTTTAGGTATTCATTTTAGATGTTTTACCCCTCTTGGCAAATTTTGACAAAAAGCACGCAAATACTATTAGGGGTCTCACAGTTCTAGGTTTTCTATACAACCCAATTTGTCTATGCTATCTAAGAGGAAAAGTAAAAAGGGCGGCTTGAGAGGATTTGTCTCATTGTTGCGAGATATGGGCACGGAACACATTTCCACCTTTACAACCGGACTCTTGTACAAAAGAGGAAACTCCAACCTATTCGATAATTGGTTAGGCTATAAACGCTTGTTCCAAAATTTAATTATTAAGGGTGTGTACTTGTACTCTTCGACCGAATGACATATCAAGAATAGGTCCGGTTGATGGTTGATGATAAAACAAGCGGGACCGGTTTTGCATCATCTTTGGCGTAGAGGCGAAAGTATGGGAAGCAAAGACAACTTTGATTTATTTACGGATCCAAGAGCCTCACAATGTGGACTTAGTCGCAAGGCAATTTGAGAAAAGGAAAATTGTGGAAGAGTCCGAATTGTTCACACAAAACACATTGTAAGTATTATGCTCTTAAAAGCTCCCTTTGCTCTTCACAACAAACATTTGCTCTTCTGAAAAACTTGATTTGCTCTTTATGGTCACATTTGGTAACTTTGAAATTTAGTGAGTCCAAACCTAGAAAGTTGGAGAATTGGGTGAAAGAGAATAAAGATGGGATAAAGCACCTTTGGAATAATAGGAAAAATCAATTACTTGGTGATCTCCAACCAGCGAGAATATCCAAATGATCCAGAGTATGAAAGGCAATTGAAGTTGTAAAGTGCCTCACTTGTGCGTTTGAGCAAGTTTCTTTGGGATCCATATGGCGGAACACTAGAGGCTTCATCCAGCGAAATAACTAGAGGCGAGCATAACAACTCCATGCTAGATGTAAGTAACAACATCAACCTTCTTATCCTTTATCTAAAAAAAAGTAACAACATCAACCCTCTCACAAGTTGGATTACTTTTGTAATGCATTACTATCTTGTATTGCGGGGGTCTAGTCAAAATTACAAAGGGAGTCACGGGAGGAGCTCAAGAAACCTCATTGTTGTGGGGAGGAGCTCGGACGGGGATGCTTGTTACTATAACAATTTCTAGGTGAATATCATGTAGCTCCAACTTTGATTACCTCACCCAATCTACCAGAAATTTGAGTCTTCAAATTGTGCAATAGATAGCGACTAGACCAATGCATATCACTCGGTTACCTAATCAACACAATGCTTGAATTGTGTATGGATTGATAACCAAGTTGGAGGAGTTAGCAAACAGGGCATCCATATGATGAGAGGATTGAAGGCATCCATATCATTGAGCACATCATCGAGGGCGGTCCATGTACTAACATAACATTGATGATGCCCACTTGGACTAACTATCTAGAATGGGCATTGGTGATCAAGGTGAATTTCCAAACGCACCATCTCCTCGGATGTCATCTACTATGGTGTCATTGAGTAGCACAACGAGACCAACGACCACGATAACAAACAGACGATGGCCAGTCTCCTGTTCTTGGTGCCATCCAAGCTCTAGGGAATGCTCACCATCAAAGACATGGTGAAGGAGGTGTGGGATATGGCCTACTAATCGAACACGAGTGCACGCGACGCTAGCACTTTCGGCGACTTCGTCGAGAATTCGATAACATCTCCTTCAATGAGTTTGGCATCCACATCACTGTGCTCGCTAGTAACCTTCGCTCCCTTGGCGAAAACATTTCCGACTCCGACATGAATTGAACCATGCTCAAGAAATCAAAGACGTTCATGAAATAAAATAAATAAAACCCATACTTGATATTGTACTTCTAAGAATGTACATCCGAATCAAAACAAGGTTCACTCATTCATAAATTTATATTTATAAGGACATAAATAAAACTAAAACTAGTATAAATCAGGATGATGGTTCCATAAATGCTCGATGAGATCTTTCTTCAACTGGAAATGGTTTCCTTCTCTCTAATTTTTTTATGTGCTTCAATAAATTCAACGAGTGTTCTAGTAGGCCGCCCACAAGCGGGTTCCACATTTTTGCCCCCCTTATCGAATCGCTCATCAAGGTCCAAGTCTCCTTCATCTTCAACAATCATATTGTGCATGATCACACAAGCCCTCATGATCAATCAAGTGTTGTTTTCTCCCCGGCCAAGCTTTGCTCAAACAATGGCCCACTAAGGCCGCAGAACCCCCAAATACTCTTTTCACGGACTTCCTCACTTTGCTTCTTGTGCTTTTGGCAAAGTATTTCTTCATACTCCCATATGAAGAGAGATTGACTTCACTAGAGTTTCCCATGAGGGGTATATATCATCCGCTAGAAAGTAACTCATGTTATAATTATGACCATTAATGTTATAGGTGACCTCTGGAGCTAAGCCCTCTGCTAGGTTAACAAATAACGAAGACTAGTGAAGGACGTTGTTATCATTGTGAGAACTAGGCATTCCTAAAAATATGTGTCATATCCAAAGGTTGTGAGAAGCTATAGCTTCTAAATTGATAGTTGGCTTGTTCACATGCCCATTGTATTGACCCTGGAGCTCAAATGGACAATTCTTCCGCACCCTCTGCATACAATCAATGGACCCTAACATGCCAGGAAACCCCTCCCTCGCACTAATTGCCATTAAGTGTGTTGTGTTAGCCTCATTGGTGTATCTCATGTTTCATATTCAAATATATCAACAACTACACCGACAAATCTACGAAGGCTCACAAGTGTAGTACTTTCACCAATGCGACAATACTCATTTGTAGCATCGGTTGGAACCCCATTAGAAAGCATACAAAATGCGGTGGTGACTTTTGGAAGCAACTCAATCCAAATACTCCAGCCGCATTTCTTTTCTTCACAAAGTACTCATCGTGAGCTTCAACAACATTCATTATTCGTAGGAACAGCCCCCTGCTCATCCTGTACTTGACCCAAAGGAACAAAAGTTTAACAACACAAATACTAATTGAACAAATACTTTGCATCAATCCAAAGCAAAGAACAATGACCTCCAACAGAATAAATGTGTCCCATACGTTGGAGTATCCGCCGAATAATCTTGGAACATCCTTCAATGGCTGCCTTCTCTATCTCAATAAAGAACTGCATGTCTAGGGACGTAACCATTGGGTCTTCTTTTGGGATTGGAAAATTGGTAGACAATTTGAGCAAAGGGAGAATAGGACATGGTCGTCATCATCTGATGAAAAAACATCCAATTGTTGTTGAAGTGACCTATTGAGCATCATGACTCTTGACCATGTTAATGGATCTAATGGTGGCTAATGAAGGCTTGGTAGTGTAGAGATGGATGGCCCGGGAGGAGATGGATATCTAGGGCCAACTAGGGGAGGAGATGGCAGGTTGGGGAAGGCTGGAGGAGGCTAGGGGAGGAGATGGCCAGAGGGGGGAGGGAGTTGTACGGCGGTTGGATGACATGAAGGAAGAGAAGGCACATGGCGGCGGCCTAGTTCACGCATGCATGAAGGCTTCCCCGCGATCCTTCCCCAACTACCAGTCCAAATGGGCCCTCTTTTTGGATTTGCCAAGCCAAAAATGCCAAACGCTTGGAGATGACCTTTTTTTGACTTGCCATATTGATTTTCCAAGCAAAAAATGCAAAACTGTTGGACTTTCTCTTCACAGTTCCTCCATTTACCCCCTTCTTCCTAAAAGCACTCATTCGAGCATTTGTCCTCAATAATGACACACTCCTAGTACCAACACCGTGATCAAAATGAAGAAAACATGCAAGGCCGAAAATAAATCTTGTTTGTAGGTGTTGGTTGTACCATATTTAAGCGGCTGTAGTAGAGCCAAATTGCCCTTTAAGTTGGATTCGTCTTGTGTGATGTAAGTATGGCATGAATCTAATAAGTGGTTCAAGGTGAATCGGCCCCAATTAAATTTCTCGATGAGTGACACATGTTCAACATGTATATAACTATAATGGAGAGTGGGCACCGTAGTTGGTGCTAGAATAATACCAAGATCTTTTGAATTCATCCTCTAGACATTTTGGGTCAAGAGTCCTGTTTTCCCTCGCCTCCTTAGCTCGAGGTTGTTGTTTTCATCATCATACCTCTTGAACAATTCGGTTTACCCGATTTTTGCTTCACTTTGCTCTTTTTTTGTCGTATATATTCATCTACATCATTGCCTTTAGTTGGCAGTCCCTCTATATCACTGAAATCTTTTAGATAAATAGGAATATCTTGATCACATATTTTGAAAGTTTGGCCATAGACTTGGTATGTTTTTGCAACTTGGACTAACATTATTTTCTCGATAGTCATCTTCTCTAGCATGTGAAGCAGGCCCCTAATCCCATATTAGTAATAGCATCCATGTGTTTGTCCGATAATTGGGAAATGAGTCTTTGTAAACTTATAGGTGAGTGTTTTGTACAAAAAGACGTCGCAACAAATAGTTGGTCGATGATAAGTTGCTAAAAATGTAGAGGCAACTTACGCAAAAATTGGGAATTGGAAATGGAGAGGGAATTGGAAATGGAGATTACATTAATGATGTTGTCATGTTTCTCTTTTTAGTACTCTGCTTGGTACCATTGGCTTCTACATCAAATTATGTACTCCCTTTGTCTCGTAATGTTTGTCGTCAAAGCACACGGTCCAGCTACCAAGGTGAATAGGAAATGACCCTAATGCCCCTATAAGCAATGATTCCCATCGTACATTTGGGCCGACATGCTATTCCTCGCTACCCACCGCATCTTTGTAGCTTATGCCCCTTGCGCTATCGGAAGAACCTCGATGGTGGCGCGTCTGGGGGGAGGCCCGGCGGAGGTGGGGATGTCATCTTGCCGAGAGCCCGGAAGAGGAGGAAGAGACGGTTGACAAATAGAAGGTGGCCCGAGACAACATGGATTTAGTTATGCGGCTTCAATTTGTCAAAGCCGACATGATGAGAACAACGATGTCAATATGGCAACTACATATCCAATCGGCGTGCCCGGTTGACAAAGCCTTAGACACTAAGCATTTTGAATTGGCCAAAATAGTGCGTACAAACATGATTGCACCGATGAACACAGTGTTAAATGATCAACGTGCCACTTATGCCTAGAAGATTGAGTAGGTGCATGCTCTCTAAAATGAAGTTTTAGAAAAGGCCCGTCAAGGAAATAATGCCACCTTATAGAATGAGGGAAAAATCTTTGATTCCATGATTGATGGGGCAAGGGCTCAATTGGTTGCCTATGAGAATGAGCGCGTAAAGTTGAAGACCCCGATTGAGTCCTTGCTCCAACGAGAGGCCCCCGACAATGTAGAGGTAACTACAATGCTCTTTCATTTATATGATATATAGATAACCTTCTCAATGCCATCTAAACACCATGAATGTTTGGAATTTCAAGTAGACGATATGATCCACATAACATGGAGACTCATGTCTCATATAGTTGATAGCGATTATCGCCGATATATGAACTTTTTTGTAAAACTTTGATTACTTGTTGTGATGAAATGATTGTCCGATCCATACATGCAAAGATGTGGTAATGCGGTTTAAGCTTCACGTAGAAGTACTATGACAATCATGAACAATTGGCCATGTTTGAAATTAAAGATCCAAACAAAGTTGTGTATTGGTTTCTATCACATGAGTTGACAAATTACTATGGATACACGGGAGACGCCGCGGTGGTACTACCGTAATCCTCGCTTTCGTGGGATTGAGCCATAATCCTGCTTTCGGGATTGAGTCATCACCGCATCGGTAAAGATTGATGGACAAGAAGTAGACAAAATGGTGGATGCGCATTCTCATGAAATCACAAAGATTTGTCTTATGGACATATTGAATGAAGCTGGATTTTATGATAAGGATGACTTTCACACGCCAAGAGATGACAATTACAGTCCATATCGGTGTGATGAGGAGCCGCATGATGACTGTGATGAGGAGTCGTATGATGTGCAGCATCTATATCAGTCTGAGGGGAGGCAACCCGCTCGATGGTCGCCCAAAAGCTGATCGGCCGCGAGAGGATAACCGCAGCCGCCGCCCGTTAGAGCTTCGTCGAACTTTTTTTGTTTAATTTTTTTGTCCCCGTGATTTTCGTGGATCTTTCCGGTGGATTCGAACCGTGGCCGCAGCGTGGGCGTCGGGGGTCTGATGATGCTATTTTAATGCATGACTTATGACCATCAATATGCACATAAAAGGATAAGATTCCATATAAAAATCATAATGAAATATTATTTATCAAACGAGTTCCACGAAGTTTCGATGCTTCTTGAGCTTGTTTTGCGGGACATTCTCATATTTTCGCAGATAAAAAGTATCAGAAATAACAAAACGGAGTACACCAATGGATAGAGCTCGTCGCTACTGATCGAAATTCATATATCATTTGCTATATTGGGATTCCGAATGAGAAGTTATGACGTAAACAATATTTGCATGAAATGATGAGTCTCCCTGTTGACTACGGTCACTAACGACACATTTTTAACGTCAACATCCTACCATGAAGGGGTGAAACCATACATTATCATACTCATATACATTTATAACTCACATATTTCCACTTGTAGTGTCCAAATTATTTGTGCAGATTTATATAAGAAACAAGTGGAAAATGTACCAAAAAGGCGCTTCCCTGAAAGCGATTCTTAAGAACATCAAGCCCAAGGGAGAAATGGACCAAACACGCTTGAAACGGGCCGAGCCAACGCCGCCCCTACAACTTTTCAGGACCAACAACGCCACCTCGCCGGGCCGGGCGGGCCGGCCAGGTGCTTGCGCCGCACCACCTAGTGCGGCCGCACCACGGGCCGAGGCGGCTCGGGGCCCAGCCGGGGGAGGCGGTTCATTACCTTCCAAAATGGGCACTACCGATGTTGGATGGTCGGTTTCTCAGATTAGGAAGGGATTCCAAGGTCGGTTTTGCTCCTTCCATGTGGGGATGGCTATTTTCCAAAGAGCCCCCTCTCCTCTACCTATAAAAGGAGGCCATCTCCCACCATTGTAACACACCTCACAATGTAGCCTCTCTTCTTCTTCTTCTTCTTCTTCTTCTTCTTCTTCTTCTTCTTCTTCTTCTTCTTCTCCCTTTCTTCTTCTTCTTCTTCTTCTTCTTCTTCTTCTTCTTCTTCTTCTCCCTTTCTTCTTCTTATTCTTCTTCTTCTTCTCCCTTTCTTCTTCTTCTTCTACTTCTTCTTCTTCCTCTTCTTAGTAGGATTAGTAGTTTAGGATGTGGAGCTAGGCAAAGCTACCAAGGAGGGCTTGGCTCCTTGGAAGATGGATTCAGGGAATAAATCTTTCTATGGTATTCTTCCAAAGCCTTGCTCTTATCTTATCTTGGTTGTGCATTAGGATTAAAGTCTTCATGTTATTTCTTTACCCTCGTGATTTATCCTATGATCTAACATGTTGTTCTTGACATGATCATGACACATGAACTAGTCTATAGTTTCTATGTTGTGATATCGTCATATAGAACTTTATGCTTAACCCATTCATGCAATATAATTGGGTAGTGTCGGGATTGTCTTTGTATATGGCGGTTCGTTGTGTCCTTCGGGGGCTTGCTCGTGTCCTATTCCGTCCATCCGAGGGTGGGGGCCATGGGGGACATGAGTAGTGTCCTAGTATGCGGGGGCGTGGTGTCCGGATGCCGGTATCCTTCGAATATGAGTGCATGCCACGGTTGAGGGGTAGGCGGCATGGTCGTGACAAGCCTTGACCGTCCCTTGAAATCCCCCACGTTAGTGTGTCTTTGTAGGAGTTCGTAAATGCTTCTATTGGGCCGTATGGCTCCTGAGTCTCCCGTCCATCTCACTCTCAAAATTAAAACTCTAGTCATCTATGTTTGCATGATTATTAACTTGTTCTTTGCACAACTATTTTAGAATGCCTCGCTCCACTTAGGAATATTCTTTATTCTTTATTTTCCTTTTATCCTTGAGGTTGGCCCAAGTGTGTGTCACACTATCTTAAACTATCATGACTTACCCCCAGATTGAGTATTAGTCAACTGCATAAACATGTCGCCTTGTTCATGCCCTTGCTAGAGTCCTACACCATGCCTTCCTTTGGGAAAATATAAATAACGATACCACTGAATATCTCCTGGTGAAATGCTACAATGGTATTTCCGTGCGCTTGCGGACTTGTTACGTAAATGCTCTGAGAATGCCACGACATACCGTGGGCGATGGTAGCCGGAATGTAACGATTCGGTGAAGTCGTTGTGGGGAGTCAACTTTGTGGTTCCCGGTGCTCTTGCCTTTTGGCACTTGCGCTTAGGAAACGCAACATCTCCCATATCCAAATATACATCGCCATGCATGGTGTATTGGAGCTCGACACGTGGCGGCCGGGTGGTGAGTCAGCCGACGCCGAATTCACACGCAAGCACGGGAGAGCGGAGAGCGGAGACGTGGCGTTTTTCAAAGACAACTATTCTTGGAAATGTTTTCCGCCACATGGAGAGGTTGCATGCGGGGAAACACATGGAGACGGTTGCATGCGGGAATTAAACTTGGTGCCAAAACTAACTTCGAAGAGGCGGTTGCATGGCTTGGAGAATTGCATGCGGAGAATCTCCCTCGGAATACACGGGTTGCATGGCGCCAAACTTTCACCATGCGCGCCTCGGGACTCATGTGGCGGTTGCATGGGTGCTTGGTTTAATCTCGCGCCAAAACTCTCCCGCCAAAACTCCCGAAACCTTCCCAAGAATGAGGAGAGCCCTCCATTCTCCCCTCTCTTTTCCTATATAAAGAGGGGCACCACACATTAGAGAACACAACACTACACTTGAGTTTCAATTTCCACATCGCCAGTTTGTCGGATCCTTCTCAACCTTGTACCTCTACAGGACCCGACTTTTTGTGAGTAATATCCGTGTTATCTTATGGTAATTTCTTGATTATTATTTAAGTAAATTCAGATGCTTACTTTATTTTACTTACGGATCTCCATTCGAATCAAAGGCTCTAGTTTTTACGTGAAACTAGTTTCGTACTCGCTAAGCGTAGACATGGTGTTTGGGCTAGAGTTTACCTGAGATTGCGCCCAATGCTACAGAATAGTTGTGGTAGCCCCGGGTGACAACTCCGACCAGGCCTTTGTAATCCACCACGTCGTATTGGTGTTTATAGAGCTTTTGGCTGCCTTCTCCCGATTACGTTTCCCAGTCTTTTAAAGAATCGGAAAGGAAAGTACTCAAGTAAGTAGGGTTTAGTAAGCCTGAACCTTGGTATTTAGTAATCTTGAGAACCCCTCTCTACCTACAAAAATATTCATCTATCTTATCTCTTGGATGTACTTGATCCCTTCTAGTTCACTCCTCGTTCCCCGTGGAAATCGATACCTTGAATACTCGGGTGAAAGCTACAACGGTACTTTCCGTGCGCTTGCGATTTATCTGTGTGTGTTAAAAAATACCAACGGTCTCTCACCTTGTAAGACCTGTGGGACAAACTTTGAATCCTAGCCCTTGGTTGTGAGATCCAACGAATGATGGTGTTTGTTCCAAAAATAGAAAGAAGTGTGCCATTATAGTAGAGATTCTAGATTTTCTAGAATTATTTTAATTCCCGAAATTCATTTTATTCTACAAAACCCTAAATTTTCCACCGACCCAAACCTAGCATATAAATACATGCCACCGTTCTCCTTGTCGCGGCCGATTCATGTAAATACGGTCCGTTTTCCACGGCCCGCCACTCGAAACTCCTCATATGCATCACCGAAGTTCATCTCGGGTAGGGTTCTGGCGAGAACTCCGGTGAGCTTTTCTCGGCCAAACCATGGCATTCTAGTGAATTCCGTTCCCACCAAAAGGTAGCTCTCGTCGTCCTCTTCACCGTGGTACATTCGTTTATCCCGATCCGTCGACGTTTGAGCCCTAACCCGTTCGTTTCTTTGTTTCCGATTGAATTTTCCTACGAACTATTCCATGGATGGCTTGCTATTCTTCGTCCTCGGCCACGGGCGCCGCTCGCCATCTCCCGTGTCGACCCGAGCCACCACGGTCCGAAGCCAACGCCCGGCGTCCCCACGCCCCCGTCTCCAACGCCCATGCGTGGGCGTGCCCATGGCAGGAGCAACATCTTTGCCGGTGTAAGAGAATGAATCGCTCAATTCATTCATGTTCGTGAGTGCAGTTACATATACATAATGACGATCAATGAGAGCCAAGCAAAGCTAACAGATTCCTACATGCTTGACTCGGTTGACACCTAAGATACAACCATTACAGAGGGATCCTATGCTAGCCGACCGCATGCTTGAGAACCGGTCACGACACCCCCTCGGTTGAAGCTTTCGATGATCGAATGCACAAAACCGCCTCTCGAACTCTTCGAACAATGGCGTCGGTAAACCTTTTGTCATGATGTACGCAAATTGGTACAGTGGGTACATGCGGCACCTTGAATTGCCCTACGCCACCTTCTCGCGCGCACAAAATGTATGTCGAGTTCGATATGTTTTGTCCGCCAATGATGCACTGGATTCTCGCGAGGTATACCGCAGATACATTGTCACAAAGAATTACCGTACTGTGTTGATCGACAACATGCGCTTCTTGAAGAAGATTCTCAGAGAGCGCAACACTCAAACCGCATTTGCGATCGCTTTCGGTATTCGCCGCACTCGAACGCCGATACCTTGGTCTCGTCTTTGGACGACCATGACACCGAAGAATCACCTAGGAAGACGCGATGGCCGGACGTCGACGCCGAAAGTGTCTGGGCAGCCTGCCCACCTAATCATCGGAGTAGACTTTGAGTGTCGCCGATGGTGTAGCCGAGATGGTGATGTCGTGGTTGATGGTGCCACGGAGGTACCGCAAAGATGCGCTTGATGAGGTTCCGCAGGCTACATCACTTGGTTCATGCATGTAAGCATGCCCGATTCACGCCGTATGCGATGTCCGATCATGAGAGGGTGAGGTACCGGAGCGCCCCGGTAATCTTGCGCGTAGAACGTGCCATCGGTCTTGGCCTCGCGCCGCTGGCGTGCGACTTGGGCTTGACGTCAAATCGAGTAGTGGCCGGCTTGCAATTCGCCATGCCCGCCCGCTCCGATGTCTTCGGTGTATTGTGCCTGGTTGAGGTGAAAGCCAGCAAGATCACGCGTCGTACCTATACACCAAGAAAGAAATGGAGTGCACCGTGAGGTGCTTGATCGTGAAAACTTGGCGTAGTTGGTCAATGATGCGCGAAGAGTGTCATGGAAGATGTAGTTAGAATGATGTCATCGATGTACACTAGAAGATAAACCATGTGCATGCCCTGCCGGTAGAGGAACAACGAAGCCGTTTGAGCAAGATGTCGTGGAAGCCCATGGAGAGAAGATGGTTCCAAAGCCGTAGGAACCATGCCCGTGGTGCCCGTTTGAGCCCGTAGAGAGACTTGACGAGGAGGCGCACGTGGTGGGGTGGTTGTTGTCGGCAAGTCACCGGTTGATGACAATAAACGCTGTTCAAAGAAGATTGCCATGCAAAGAATGCGTTCTTGATGTCGAAGTTGATGTATCGCCACCGCCTTGTTGCCGCCAAATGTAGCACCGCGATCCGGATTGTCGCCGGCTTGACCAACGGAGAGAAGGTCCGGTAGAAGTCGACCTCGTATGTTGTGAAAAGCCCCGCACCACCCACCGGGCTTTGCGGCGCTCCAGGCTACCATCGATGTAGCTTGTTCTTGAACAACCATTTGCCTAAGTGATGATCTTGGCACGGCTCGGCCGAGGCACAAGAGTCCATGTCCCGCTGCTCTTCGCCGCGTCAAACTCCGCCGCATGGCAGCCGTCCACTCGGATCACGAAGGGCAGCTCGCATACCATCGGGCGGTGGTGAAGGTGGAGTTGTGGTAGCGGCGTTGGCGTATTTGGGATTCGGCGGATGAATGCCAGCCGTGCACGCGCGTCACCATCGGATGTCGTGGGGCTGCATGTGAGTCCGCCGCCGCCAGTCGGGGGATGGCGACGCGGCGGCTGGCGGCCTTGGCGGGCCGCGGGGCTGTCCGCCGTAGCCGGTGTCCTCGCGGCGTTGGTGAGGCAGGCTGGAGCCGCCGTGCCGCGTGCACCATGGCGGCGAGGAAGGCTCACGGGTGGAGGCTCTTGGGGGCCGTCGCGCCGACGGCAGCGCGAGTAGCGGCAGCCCGTGGCGGCTAGGCTATCGTGGGTGCGGCCGGGATGAGGGGCGTCGTCGTCGGGCACGACGAGCATTGAGGGCCCGACGGTTGATCGCTGGCATCCTTGTAACACCGGAAATTTTCAATTTCTGAAAATAGTTTAAATTGGTTTAATTATGCAATTTATGCCTTGTCAATATAGGAGAAATAATAAATTTTATGAAATAAAAATAAAATCAAATATAAGGTTAGACACATGATGGTGCATTCATCTTTTTGCATTTTATTTTTGTATTGTTTGCTTGATTTAAAGTTTCAAAGTATAGTTTGAGAATTTCTAGCTCATTATTACCATGATCTTGTGACTTAATTAATGTCTATGCTATAAATGATAAAAAGGTAACAATTTAACCACATAAGATCTTGTCCGTAAATGATGTATCCGAGACTTATAGTACAACTGTGGGGGTTAAATGGCTCTGACTTTAGTCCCTTAAAGATCATTTTTATAGCGAGTTTGGAGGAAGTGCCGAATTGGGTATAGTATAGCCCCCTGTCCCATATATATGTGTATAGGGTTTTGCGGTTATGTGCCATATAGGAAGGGTGGGTCCTATATCTTAGATGAACCTTTGGGGGCTTCATAGTGGTTTTCGGTATCTTGGGCCTTGCAAACCCATACATTTAGGAATCACGACTCACGGTGAATGTGTACACCTCTGCGCAGAGTTTGACAAACTAGTATACTAGTCGTGCTCACGAACCACGAGTGGCCTTGGACCACTTACACTAAAGATGATGACTCCTATATTGTTAAATCGTTCACTCATATTTATCACTTATGCATATTTATTATTATGTTATAATGGTCATGATTTTATGGGTAAGATACTACCTTGCTACACTTGCTGAGTTCAACATGAACTCACTCTTGCTATTTCCACCACACCCGCCTCGAGATCAAGGATGGAATGAGGATTACCGTCAAGAGTACTAGACTTGTGGACCACCGGTCAGAATCAGAACCGTTCTTGGAGCTTCATGATGAGAGAGTTGGAATTAATTTCATTTCTTTGGGTTTTCGTTTTTAATTCTATGTAATAAGCATTGTTATGATACATTCTAACAGTTTGTCACCTTATGTGTGTTTCCGTTTTCTGGGCACACATGAGGATTTATATATCCAATTTGTTCTTTTAAATTGGGTATGACAGATTAGTATCAGAGCAATGTCGACTCTAGGACGCAAGCCTAGTAGAAACTGGTCGTTTAGATGTCAGAAGTTGTCCTAAAAATCCTTGTTCCAGAAAAAGCTGATATTTTCTTCTAAGTCCTGCCTTACCCCTGCTATTCATCTCCATCTTGTCCTTGTTTTTAAAGTTTGATCTCACCTTGCCTTAACATGCTCTTAGAAATCCTATCCTACCACTTTCTCGCTAAATAATAGAGTACCTTTAGGATCTTTACCCATAACTTGAGAAGGAACTAATCAGAAATCGCAAAGTTGAGTCAATGATTGAATTGTGCATTTTAATTGCCTTGTTGAATTGTTATTATTAATTATGCTTGATTTGGATCTTTGAATGATTGCACTGATTTTGTGGACTTTGTCTACAATTTCATTTAGTTATAGGTTTAAGACATAAGGACTAATGAATAGATAGTGGGGTAAATTTTCTAAACTTGCTTAAATCGAGAGAATTTTCAAATTTTACTCTATTATCCTATATAAGAGACCTTGACCACAAATATCTAAACCTGGAATATTATCTTTGACAAAACATATGCCTAGAGGCGAACCCAGACGCAATGCAAATGCCGGGGGCGAAGATCTGCCACCACCACCTCCTCCCCAATAACTCCCGAGGCAGCTCATGGCGACACAAGCACAGAGATGATGCAAAGCCAGCCAGATGATGCGCACTATGACACGCTTCATGCGAGAACATGCAAGTTTGGAGGAGCTGCTCATCCACCCGAGGGATAAGCGTAAGGAGTTCATGGTTGGAAACCCCGGTGTTTTCTCATGCCACGGTAGCCTCTAGAAGGCGATGATTGGCTACGTCTTTGTGGAGAAACAAGCGAACCTCGCACAATGCAATGACAAAGAGAAGGTGTTGTATGCCTTAGGACAACTCCAAGGAGGTGCTCAGATTTGGTGGGAGTCTTATTAGGCTGCTCGTCCCAGTAATGCTCCTACCATCACTTGGGATGACTTTGTGAAGATCTTCAGAGCTCGTCACATTCCAGCTGATCTTGTTGAGCGAAGCAAGATGAATTCGGAACCTCGGGGATGGGCTCGATGACTATCGGTGAGTATCACGAGAAGTTCCGCCCGCTGGCCCATTATGCTCCCAATGAAGTTCGAGAAGATGCTTGATAAGCGCCCATTTTCGCCCTAAATCGGGACAAAAGAGGAAGATGTTTGGTCGTGGCTCGAAGCAAATCTCGTTTCCGTCCCAACTTCCAGCCAGAAGAATCGGGCGATCAAATCGGGGTGACCGCAACCGGGAACCCGGCAACGTCGCCATTACCAGCAGAGGCGCAATGGCAACCAAAGTCCTCAGCAGCCGAAGGGTTATCGGGGCACCACGCCCGGGAAATGCCACCAACACTCCAACCACATGCTACACATGTGGTAAAGAGGGTCACCTATCCTACAAGCGTCCCCGAGAAGAGGCCACCTCCCCTCTTGGAAAAAGTGAACCATGTGTCCACCGATACGATTCGGTGGGACCGAAAACTATGATGGGTAATGCGTTCAACATCAACTCCATCCCTCAAGCTCTTGTTCTTTTTGATTCGGAGCTTCACATTTATTTATTTCCCAAGCATTTGTTACAATGCATAGCATACCTCTAGTTGCCTTGAAGAACCAAATGGTAGTAAATTCACACGGGGAAACATACCGGCTTCTCTTTATTGCCCCTCTCAGAAGATTGTCTTTACCGGGGGAAACATACCAGGCTTCTCTTTATTGCCCCTCGTAAGATTGTCTTTAAGGGGGTAGACTTTGCGATAAGTCCTATTGTGTTGAGGACATCCGGCCTTGATATGATTTTGGGTTACGATTGGATGAAGCAACACGGGCGCGATTGATGTCGAAAAAAGTGGTGGTTCTAACGACACCAAAGGGAGACCGAAGTTACTTGTTGATGTGGCGTTGAAAGACCCACCATCACCACTTTGTGAACCGGATGAAGGAAGATGTTGTTGGCACTCAATTAATGTATGTTCTATTACCACCAAAGCGAACTAAAAATACCATATTACATGTGAAATCATAACCAAATATTATTTATCCGACGAGTTCCACGAGTTTTGGTATTTCCAGTTGTTTTGCAGGAATTTCTAATTTTCGCAGATAAAAAAGTATCTCAAAGGATGAAACGGAGTACACCATTGCGAAGGGCTATTCGCTACGATCAAAATGGATATATCATTTGATATATTTGGATCCGTAGTGAAAAGATATGAGACGAGGAAAATTCACATGAAATGATGCGCTCGTTCAACTTCAAATTCGTCGGACAATGAGAAGCGGACACGTGTCCTAGGCGGGTGCTCACGCTGGCGGCAGCACACGCGCGGCGCGTTCGAAAATTCAAACACCGGGTGACGTGGCGGTAAACTACGGGCGCCCCCACGAAAGGCGCGCACACACACAGCGGGAATTCGCCCACCCCAGGCCACGTGGCGCAATGCCGCTCGTCCGCCGAGGCGGTGGCGCGCTTTCCCGCCGCGAGCGACCAGGCCGCGGTTTGAGGCCCGGTTCAGCGGTTCTTGACTAATTGGACCCGGTTTTCTCCCGAAACGCAGAATCAGGCCCGGTTCATGCGGTTTGGCTCGGTTTGAGGCCTTCCCGCGGTTTCCTTCCGATTTTCGGCGCAACTATTCTTGGAAATATATTTCCCGCCCGGCCCGGCGGTTGCATGCCCAGGAGGTCGGTTTTGGGGCAAGGAACAAGGAAGGCCCTCCATTCTCTACCCTCTCTCCTATATAAAGAGGGCACTTCACCCATTGTAAGGACACACTACGCATTACAAAGCACCTCACTTGCTCATTCTTCTACACATTATTGTAGTGGTGTCCCTCTAGGTGCTATCACCTAGTTGTACAACTTAGAAAAGAGAAGAGAGAAAGAGACAAGGTGCGGATGTAGTTGATCTGGCAAGGGCAGAACTGAGGAGGAGTCTGTTGAATTCTCCTCGACTTGTACCTTGGCAAGTGTAAGTTACATCTGGTTACTTTGGTATTTCTGGCTCATCTATTTAATTAAGTTCAGTATTTATTTCTAAGTTCATCTACTGGTTTCCTGTTTACATTAAGTATTCTAGAATTGCAACCAACCCTACGGATTTGTTGTGGTAGCCCTGGTGATGACAAACGGCGGTCTTTGTAGTCCACCACATTTGGGTTGGAATTGTAGGACCGTAGTCGGAGCTTCCTAGCCCCCTTCTCATCCTAGTCCGTGGCTAGTGTTCTGATGTCCCGAAGTGAGTGAACTTAAGATAATCTGTTCATTAATTCTTAGATTGGCCAGGTTACCCTAGGAAATTCCTCTCATCTCACAAAAAACACTTTTATTCGTGGACGGCCTTTATCCTTAATTAACACACTTCACATTCCCCGAGGAAATCGATACCTAGGAAATACTTTGGGTGAAAGCTACAACGGTATTTACATGCGCTAGGAACTCATTCTCATTTGCGTTAAGAAACGCCAACGGTCATGCCAATCCCCGTGGACCGTGTAGTGGATGAGTTCCCGACGTTTTCCCTCATGAGTTGCCGGGTATGCCACCCTCGACCGTGACATTGAATTTATTATTGATTTACTACCTAGCACTACACCCATAGCTAAGCGTCCATATAGAATGGGGGTTAATGAATTAGATGAACTTAAGAAACAACTGAAGGAGTTGCAGGATAAGGGTTTTATCCGCCCTAGTTCGTCTCCTTGGGGTGCACCTGTGATCTTTGTGGAGAAGAAGGATGGAACACAACGGATGTGTGTAGATTATCGTTCTCTTAATGAGGTCACTATCAAGAACAAGTATCCCTTGCCTAGGATTGATGATCTTTTTGATCAATTGAGAGGTGCTTGTGTGTTCTCCAAGATTGATCTGTGTTCCGGTTATCATCAGTTGAAGATTAGAAATTCAGACATACCAAAGACAGCTTTCACCACTAGGTATGGGTTATATGAGTACACAGTTATGTCTTTTGGTTGGACCAATGCTCCTGCCTATTTCATGTACATGATGAATAAGGTGTTCATGGAGTATTTGGATAAATTTGTGGTGGTATTTATTGATGACATCCCGATATTCTCCAAGACGAAAGAAGAACATGCGAGCATCTACGGTTGGTGTTGCGTAAACCTGAAGAGCACCGGTTGTATGCTAAGTGAAGCAAATGTGAGTTTTGGTTAAAATCTCTCTCTTTCCTTGGCCATCTTTGTCTCTAATGGAGCAATTGCGGTGGATCCAAGCAAGGTGAAGGATGTGTTGAATTGGAAGCCACCTTCAGATGCAACAGAGATCCGTAGCTTCCTTGGATTAGCTGGCTACTACAGAAGGTTCATTGAAGGCTTCTCCAAACTTGCCAAACCCATGACTTCTCTATTAGAGAAGAATGCCAAGTTTGAGTGGTCTGATAAATGTCAAGCCAGTTTTGAAGAGTTGAAGAAGAGTGTTGGCGGTCATTATCAAGCATTTAATACCGCCAACTCAGGTTCATTCCAAGGGAAATAAACAATCCCATGGTGCATATGCATTTATTTCTAACCTAGTTCCACTTGTATTGGTAGAAAACATGTTTTGTAGGTATAAAAGTGGAAACAGGTACAACTACGCCTAATAAACAATGAAAGCACAAAACCAGGATTGCGCTTTGTCAAGGGGAGGGCCAACAGGCCGGAATCGGGCAAAATGGGCCGATGCACCTACGGGAAAATGAGCCAAAATGGACCAAGAAGTGACACACGAAAAGCCTGGCTCGAACCGGGCCAAACTGGGGTCGGCCGGCCCCCTGCGGCGGCCGGCGCAAGCAAGCTTGGCCCGATCCCGGCGCCTTCGCCGACTTCCCCATGCCGAAATACTAACACGGGGAAAGAATGGTGCAAAAACCCGTTTGGCGCGTTTTCTCCCGCCAAAGTACCCAAATTTGGCCTCACCTCATGTATAAATAGAGGGGCACACCCCCTCTATTCATCCACACACACAAGCATTCACTCACTCATTGTTTCACTCACACACTCCACTCCACCACTCACACTTAGTACATATTGGAGTAGAGGAAAGGAGCTAAGTTAGAATTAGAAGAGAGTGAGAGAGGAGGAAGTGTGGAGAAGAGGAGTAGCGACCCCTCTGCCTCAGGTAGACGGAGTTCCGAACCTGTCGGCTCCCGTCTCCGCATTTGTACCTCTACGGATCATCCTACTGGTTTGGAGTAAGAGGTCCGTGTTCTAATTACAGTAATTATCTTCGAGTTTGAGTTATTACTTTAATTATACGTTCGCCGTTCGTTGTTTACCATATCGGTAGATGCTCTAGTAGAGGACTCTGATGAAGATGGATGTTCCCGGCGACGCTAGAGTACGTGATAAGTAGTGTAGACGTGGTGTCTAAACTACGAGTCACCCTCGTTTGCCAATCGGTCCACGGTAGTGAGGTAGGCGGCGGTGGTGACAGCCCTATTTGACCTTAGTATTCCTCCACGTCCGGCCGTGCGATAGTCCGGAGGCCGGACCCTTCCGGGCACCAAAGGAGAGCCGGTGGCTACGTGAGCGTATAAGAAAAAAGTAATTTGGCTTTAGGATAATCTGCTGTAGTAGAAACTCACTACCCGTTCACCCTTTCCATCTTCATCCCGGTAGCTAGTCAAACCTAACTTAACACCCGTTCCTTCGGAAATCGATACCCGAACACTTCCGGGTGAAGTGCTACAACGGTATTTCCGTGCGCTTGCGGACTATTACGCTACGCTAAGAAACACCAACAAGCATTTAAAGCGCCGCTTCGGGAACGGTTGTCGTTATAGTCTTCGAACCTAGTCTACCCGTGTATCCTACATTATCCATTTCCACCCCGCCATTAAAACAAAAATCTAAAAAAATTATGGAGCACTCAACTATTGCAAAACTGTCGCTCGAATGGCGAGCTCTTAGAACGCCCATCTTCTTCGAAGCCCATCACGCCTTCGAGTTATGAGCTCATACGGCCTCTTGGCCATGGTTCGGGATCAATCCTTCTCGGGTTATGATTACGAAAATCCATACCATCACCCGAGGGAGTTTGAGCAACTCGTGCTTGCCTCACCATTGAAGGCATGTCACAAGACACGTTGAGGTGGAAGCTATTCCCTTTCTCACTTGAGGAGAGAGCCGAAACAGATGGTTCGACCACAACGTAGGGAAGGTAGCGGTGATTGGGAAGAATTGCGTGCAAGGTTTTGCCAAGCTTTCTTCCCTATATCCCGAATTGCTTCCCTCCGTCAAGAGATACTCGCTTCCGACAAGGGGAGAAGGAGTCGTTAGGGTGCGGCCTGGGACAGATTCTCAATTTTAACGAGGTCCGGTCGGAAGCTATCCATTCCCACCATGTCTTTGCCGGCATTTCGGGCCGGGTTTGACTAAAGAGTCTCGCCTGCTTGCTAGACACGACCGCAAGAGGGTCGTTTACACACAAAACCACGGAGGAAGGGGAAGCCCTTTTTAGGCCGAATACTTGAAAACACCCCTCCTCTAGAACCCGTATGTGTTGAGCCGGTGACCGACGAGGTTTCGTCGCTTCAAGCGAACCTCTGAAAATACCGGACCCCAAACCAAAGGAGGAACCCCTTCGGGAGACCTCCCAGTATATCGAGGACGTATTTCTTGAAGATTTCGAAATACCTCGAAATACGAGTCGATAAAGAGACCACCGCCTTCTGTCACCCCTAGAGAACCTTTAAGCACAGACTCTCTACGAGTCAATCAAAGGGTTAACGTCTATCATGAGCGGCGAATGGGTACACGAGAACGAGTCGTCTTACGAAGAAATTTGGATTCGTACTCCTCGTTCCCCATTCAATGCATAATAAAAGAAAACAGAAACGGTATTGTATAACCCAACCGTGGGCATTAACATCATGTCACAAACCTATGCCCAAACTTATTTTGAGGAAGAGCAACGCTGGCCCACAATAAAGACTTTTAGAGCTGATATGCGTTCAACTCTCCAAGGGTTGGGGGTTCTACATAATGTTTCTCTTTACCATGAAGGTGTCGGAATGAGCCTTGATTTCCACATTTTTGACATTGAGGATTTCGACATTCTAATTGGCCATCCCCTAGAAAAGTTATTCGCTGATCCACCAAACACAGGGGAGTTAGATGTCAAATTAGGTAGGGACACGTTCATGCTACCCATACAACAATCCAAAAACACAATAGCTGAACCCCTCGTCCCCGATAACAACCATAGAGGTGGTGTCAAAAATACCTTTTGAAACTCCCCAAAGAATCTTTAGAAAAAAGACTCCAAATTCTTCATTGAAGAAATTAGCGAGATAGATGAATTTATCGATCTCCCTAAAAAGAAGAAAAGACACCACCTCCCATTGAGCTAAAAGCCCTTCCCCGAAGGATTACGCTATGTTTTCCTAAACAATGACAAAAATGCTCCCGTAATTATCAGTGATAAATTAACCGACGAGGAGTCATCCAAATTGATCAAAATACTAGAAAAACATAGGACGGTCTTCGGGTATTCATTGCATGATTTAAAAGGGATTAGCCCTCTAATTTGCTCTCATCGCATCCCCGTTGACCCTTAAAGTCACCCTCACACGAACCACAACGCCGGCTCAATAATGAGATGAGAGAAGTCGGAAGAAGGAAGTCCTCAAACTTCTTCACGTCGGGATAATCTATCCCGCACCACCACACAGCTGAGGTTAGCCCCGTCGGGTGGTACCAAAAAGGAGGCATGACGGTGATTGAAAACGCTAAAAATGAATTAATTCCACAAATGCCGTCACGGGGGTGGAGAATGTGCATTGACTACCGAAAACTCAATGCGGCAACAAAGAAAGATCACTTTCCGCTCTCCTTCATTGATGAAATGTTGGAGCGGTTAGCGAAACATTCTTTCTTCGTTTCCTCGATGGGTATTCAGGTTATCACCAAATTCCCATCCACCCCGATGATCAAAGCAAGACAACTTTCACATGCCCGTATGGAACGTACGCTTATAGGAGAATGTCGTTCGGGTTGTGTAATGCACCCGCATCTTTCCAACGGTGCATGATGTCGATATTCTCAGACATGATTGAAGAAATCATGGAGGTATTCATGGACGATTTCTCCGTCTATGGAAAAACCTTTGACAACTGTCTTGAGAATTTAGACCGAGTCTTGCAATGATGCCAAGAGAAGGACCTGGTACTAAATTGGGAAAAGTGCCATTTCATGGTCCGAGAGGGCATCGTCCTTGGACACCTAGTGTCCGAGAGGGGGATTGAGGTAGATAAAGCAAAATTGAAGTAATTGAAAAACTACCTCCCCCTGTGAACGTAAAAGGAACCCGTAGTTTTCTAGGCCACGTAGGATTTTATAGACGGTTCATAAAAGATTTTTCACAAACTTCTAGACCGTTAACAAGCCTGCTAGCTAAGGATGTACCTTTTAAGTTCACTGATGAGTGCATGAAAGCTTTTCTTACCATTAAGAAAGCACTCATCTCAAAGACAATCATTCAACCACCGGATTGGTCGTTGCCTTTTGAGATCATGTGTGATGCTAGTGATTACGCCGTTGGTGCGGTCCTTGGCCAAACCAAAGATAAAAAGCATCACGCGATCGCCTATGCTAACAAAACGCTAAATGGAGCTCAATTAAATTACGCCACAACCGAAAAAAAGAGCTCCTAGTCAAAGTCGTTTTGCTATTGATAAGTTTAGGTCTTACTTAGTGGGATCCAAAGTGATTGTCTACACCGATCATGCGGCATTGAAATACTTGCTCACTAAGAAAGACGCTAAACCCGGACTAATAAGATGGATTCTCTTACTCCAAGAATTTGATTTAGAAATTAAAGACAAGAAAGGAGTAGAGAACACTGCTTGGATCATTTGTCGCGTTTGCAATTCACTAACACGCAGAGTTACCTATCAATGATTTCCTACGCGATGACATGCTCCTCAAGGTGGAGGGCGTAACCCCATGGTATGCTGATATTGTGAATTACATGGTTTCAGGTTACGTACCCACCCGACGAATCAAGGCACAAGTTACAAGTTGAGAGTCGCCGCCACCGTGGGATGATCCGTACCTATACCGAGTATGTGCCGACGGCATGCTAAGGAGATGTGTACCCACCAGAGAGGACAGCAAATCATCAAAAATGCCATGCAGCCCGTCACGGAGGCCATTATGGAGTACATCGCACTCAAGCCAAAATTTGGCGTCGGATTCTTCCGCCAACGATGTACCAAGACACAAAAGAATTCATCGAAGATGCCAAAAGTGTCACCGCAAGGAGGAATTACGTCAAGAAATGCAATGCCCCTCAACTACAATCTCCAAGTGGAAGTCTTCGATGTTTGGAGTATCGACTTCATGGGACCTTTTCCAAAGTCCCATGATAGTGAATACATCCTCATCGCAGTTGACTACGTGTCCAAGTGGGTTGAAGCTCGGCATGCCCCCGCCGCGATGCCAAACATGCCGAAAAAAATGTTCCATGAGATCATTTTTCCAAGGTTTGGAACACCAAGGATGGTCATAAGTGATGGAGGATCACACTTCATAGACAGATCCTTGCGAGCTTTCTTGCGAGAGCTGGGATCTAAGCACAATATAGCCACACCTTACCATCCTCGGACAAGCGGCCAAGCGAAACGTCAAATAAACAAATCAAAAACATTCTCGCGTAAACCGTCAATGTAATGGGGAAGGGTGGAAAGACAAGCTACCCGATACACTCTGGGCATACGGGGACAGCTTATAAAACCCCCATCGACATGACACCATTCCAACCGGTCTACGGAAAAAGTTGCCACTTGCCGTAGAACTCGAACATCGAGCCTCTTGGGCAATCAAGACATTGAACATGGACCTTAAGCTGGCAGGGAAAAACAACAAAACAATTAACCAAGCTAGAGGAATGGAGAGAGAAGGCGTATCACAGTACCAAGCTATACAAAGAAAGAACAAAAAAAGATGGCACGACCACCGAATCCAACGAGAAAACTTTCCACGAAGGAGACAAGGTACTACTCTTTAACTCTCGTGTGAAGCTATTCGGTGGAGGAAAGCTACAGAGCAAATGGAAAGGGCCATTCACCTCTTGCGGCCCCTCGCGCCCAGTCTTCTCGCACGACTCGATCCACCGAGCCTATCCCAGTACCTGCGGTGCACGGCCACAATTCACCGCCGAGGGCTATAAATTAAGCTCCAATCCCCCATTGGAAGATCAAACCAAGCCATCTCACTTCTCCCTCATTTTGAATACTTGCTCAACCTACCTACCCTATGGCCAGCTACAACACAAGCCCCCGCCAATGACTCTCCCATTGGGACGGAAGACCAGTTTTGTAGCGAAAGCCCCCTAGTTACCACGAGTCCAATCCGGCAAGACCACAAAGACAAACAAAAGAAAGGCCGGTTCCAAAGACGTCTTCCAACTACCCCGTAAGAGTCATTTTTTATCTATGGGTATAAAAAGCGAGAGGGGGATACGCCAAAGGGCTTATGCGCAAACCTCATGTCGAAAGGTTCATTAGGCCACCTCTTGGCGAAAAGATTCGTTAGGACACCTCAAATCACTAGGCCTACGAGATAGTGACGATGAAGAAAGCGAGGCACCACCGCCATCCTTGCTAGCTAAATTTGAGGCCCTAAAGGACCTTTCTTGGGGAGGTCATAGAGGAATTAGACACATTGCGCACAAAAATGCGACACCTCACCGACGACATGGAGATTGAAGAATTTAAGTTTAACAATAGGGTGGCGAAATTAGCAAAATAGCTGAGTGTCATACACTCCGAGTAAAAATCATATGCTTGCTTCAGGCTTTAAATTCCTCGCATTTATTTTTATTTACATTGTAATTGTCTCGAAGATCAATAAAGTTTGTCTTTGAATATTTCATTGTGCACTTGTTTCTCTATGTATTTTTTTTGTTAACTTCTGTGAAAGAAACAAGTGTGGGGAGATAAAATTCATATGCCATAATGACCAACTTAAAAACATAGACAAACTTTATCCTTTTACATCAATCTATTAAAAAGAACCACACATTATCTCGAATTTTTGTGCTTTGAGAGATAGCATGATTACTTGAATTTCTCCTTCCTGTACAAATAAGACTTGGTTTTCCTATTGAAAAATAATCCAAAATCATGTTCCCCGGGATAATCAAAACCTGAACTAGTATTCAAACAAAATAGCTACTTCCTTATTTATTGCATCTCGTCAAATTCAAAGATTAATGTTTGAGAAAGTTTCATGGTCCCAAGATCGAAACACATGTGCACAAATAATTTGGTGTTATAAATATGATGAAACCTTTATGCTTCAAAGACATGGGCTATGCTAAAAAAAATGGGCACGTGCCCGCATATAAACAAAAACAATGGGTACGTCGATGCCCGCCTATCAAAAAAAAAGAGAGAGAAGAAATAATGGACAAGTGTCCGAGGGCGAGTAGAGCCCACTTCTCCAAATAAAAAAAAAGCAAAGAAGCCCATGACTCTTTAAAAGCAAAGAGGCATCATAAATAAAAAAAAAACATTTATCATATGCACATCTTTGATCTAGGAATATGACACTTCCCTCCATTAATCTAGAATTTGACTTGACATTTTATACAAGGAAGTAAGCAATTTTGTTGGTACTCTCAAGTTTGATTAAACCCGGGAACATAGCACAAATTCTTTTCAAAAATTTGAAAAACAACCAAGTCTATTTGTGCGGTGTAAGTAGAAAGAAAGAACTCCTGCTTATCTCCATCGCATCGATCATTCAAGATAATGTGGTAGAACACTTTGAATATTGACAAAGGAAACAACCTCACAAAAACCTAAAGTTCGACTTTACTCGAGGGCGAGTAAAAGCCAAGTGTGGGGAGTTGTTGGCGGTCATTATCAAGCATTTAATACCGCCAACTCGGGTTCATTCCAAGGGAAATAAACAATCTCATGGTGCATATGCATTTATTTCTAACCTAGTTCCACTTGTATTGGTAGAAAACATGTTTTGTAGGTATAAAAGTGGAAACAGTACAACTACGCCTAATAAACAATGAAAGCACAAAACCAGGATTGCGCTTTGTCAAGGGAGGGCCAACAGGCCGGAATCGGGCAAAATGGGCCGATGCACCTACGGGAAAATGAGCCAAAATGGACCAAGAAGTGACACACGAAAGCCCGGCTCGAACCGGGCCAAACACAGGCCGGCCGGCCCCCTGCGGCGGCCGGCGCAAGCTTGGCCCCGATCCCGCCGCGCCTTCGCTGACTTCCCCATGCCGAAATACTAACGCGGGAAAGGATGGTGCAAAATTCGTTTGGCGCCGTTTTTCTCCCGCCAAAGTACCCAAATTTGGCCTCACCTCATGTATAAATAGACGGGCACACCCCCCTCTATTCATCCACACACACACAAGCATTCACTCACTCATTGTTTCACTCACACACTCCACTCCACCACTCACACTTAGTACACATTGGAGTAGAGGAAAGGAGCTAAGTTAGAATTAGAAGGGAGTGAGAGAGGAGGAAGTGTGGAGAAGAGGAGTAGCGACCCCTCCGCCCTCGGGTAGATGGAGTTCAACCAATCGGCTCCCGTCTCCGCATTTGTACCTCTACGGATCATCCCTCTTTGGTTTGGAGTAAGAGGTCCGTGTTCTAATTACGATAATTATCTTCGAGTTTGAGTTATTACTTTAATTATACGTTCACGGTTCGTTGTTTACCATATCGATAGATGCTCTAGTAGAGGACTCCCGATGAAGACGGATGTTCCCGGCGATGCTAGAGTGCGTGATAAGTAGTGTAGGCGTGGTGTCTAAACTACGAGTCACCCTCGTTTACCAATCGGTCCACGGTAGTGAGGTAGGCGGCGGGTGGTGACAGCCTGTTTGACCTTAGTATTCCTCCACGTCCCCAGGCGGGTAGTCCGGAGGCTAAACCCTTTCCGGCGGACCCGGGAGAGCCGGTGGCTACGTGAACGTATAAGAAAAAGTAATTTGGCTTTAGGATAACTGGCTGTAGTAGAAACTCACTACCCAGTTCACCCTTTCCATCTTCATCCCGGTAGCTAGTCAAACCCGACTTAACACCCGTTCCACGTGGAAATCGATACCCTGAACACTTCGGGTGAAGTGCTACAACGGTATTTCCGTGCACTTGCGGACTATTGTGCTTACACTAAGAAACACCAACAAAGAGGTTGACAACAGCCTCGGTATTGATTTTGCCGATTTAAACAAGAAGTTCTCCATCTATTGTGATGCATCTCGTTTAGGACATGGATGTGTTCTTATGCAAGAAGGTACAGTTGTTGCTTATGCGTCAAGGCGTTGAAGAAACATGCGCTAAATTATCCCACTCATGATTTAGAGCTAGTAGCTATGGTTCATGCATTAAAGATTTGGAGACACTATTTGGTTGGTCATAAGACCGATGTCTTCACCGACCATAAGAGTTTGAAGTACATATTTACCCAATGATCTAAACTTGAGGCAACGCGTCGTTGGTTAGAACTTCGTAAAGGATTATGATTTGGATGTGCATTATCATCCTGGAAAAGCAAATAGTGTGGCTAATGCTATTAGTAGGAAGAAGTATGTCAAGACACTTCGGATGACACCAGCGTTAGATGAGTTGTGTGCAGAGTTCGAGCATCTGAACTTGGGTGTTGTAGTAGTTAATACTATGGAGATAGAAGTGGCACCTACTTTAGAGGATGAAAAGCTAAAGGAGATAGCTGAGAATGTAGTGCTTGGAAAAGCACCAGGTTTCAGGATAGATGAAAATGGTATTCTTTGGTTTGGAAAAAGGATTTGTGTGCCTGAAGTGAAAGCCATTCGTGAAGCAATTCTGCGAGAGGCACATGAGTCAGCTTATTCCATTCATCCTGGAAGTACGAAGATGTATCTTGATCTTAAAGAGAAATATTGGTGGTATGGAATGAAGAGAGATGTAGCAGAGTATGTGGCCATATGTGATATTTGCCGAGAGTGAGAAAGGCTGAACACCGAGACCCGCAGGATTGTTGCAACCCATGAAGATACCTCGAGTGGAAATGGGAAGAAGTTGGCATGGATTTCATAGTGGGATTGCCTCGTACTTTCGAAAGGGATATGATTCCATATGGGTGATCGTGGACCGATTGACTAAAGTTGCTCATTTCTTGCCTATCAAAACTACATATAGAGGTCCTCAATTGGCACAATTATACATGGAAAGGATTGTTTGCTTGCATGAGGTTCCAAAGAAGATTGTGTCCGATAGAGGTGCTTTCGGTTCACATCTCATTTTTGGAAAGCGGTTACATGATTCCTTGGGAACAAAGTTGAGATTCAAGACAAATTTCACCCTCAGACGGATGGACAAACTGAGAGGACTAATCAGATTTTGGAGGATATGTTGAGAGCTTGTGCCTTGCAGAATGGTACTAGTTGGGACAAGAGTTTGCCTTATGCTGAGTTCTCTTATAACAACAGTTATCAACAGAGTCTAAAGATGGCACCATTTGAAGCCTTGTATGGGCGCAAGTGTAGTACGCCTTTATTTTGGAATCAAACTGGGAAAACTCAAGTGTTTGGACCAAATGTGCTTAAAGATGTTGAACAACAAGTCAGAATGATTAGAGAGAATTTGAGGGTGGCACAATCCCGTCAGAAAAGTTATGCGGATACTCGAAGAAAAGATATAGCCTTTGAAGAAGGGGATTATGTGTACTTAAAGGTGTCACCAATGAAAAATGTGAAGAGGTTCAATATGAAAGGCAAATTATCTCCAAGGTATATTGGCCCTTTCAAGATTGTTAAAAGATGTGGAGAAGTGGCCTACCAACTGGAATTGCTAGAGAATCTATCCGGTGTGCATAATGTGTTTCATGTATCCCAATTAAAGAAGTGCCTATGTGTGCCTTTGGGAAGAGCGGATACCTATAGAACAGTTACGGTTAAAGAAGATCTTACATATGAAGAATTCCCAAGAAACATCTTGGAGACAAAGCCAGAAATGGGCCACCAGGAGTAGAGCCACAAAAGATGTGTAAGGTCCAAAGGAACCGTTATATAGAAGATGAGGCGACATGAGAAAGAGAAGATGATCTAAGAAAATTATATCCACGCTATTCAAGTAAGCCCAATCTAATCTCGGGGCGAGATTCTTTTTAAGGGGGTAGAATTGTAACACCCAAAAATTTTCAATTTTTGAAAATAGTTGGTTTAATTATGCAATTTATGCCTTGTCAATATTGGAGAAATAATAAATTTTATGAAATAAAAATAAAATCAAATATAAGGTTAGACACATGATGGTGCATTCATGCTGCCGCATTTTATTTTTTTGTATTGTTTGCTTGATTTAAAGTTTCAAATGACTCATAGCTTTTGATTTTAACTTGGAAATCTGAATTATAAAATTGAAAAGCATTTCATTTCTCCCTCTCACTCTTTCTCCCATTCCAGCCCAAAAGGCTCATGTCGGCCTGGTTCTACCTACTCCCTTCCTCATTTTCTTTCCCCGGCCGCCCACTAGAGCAGCCCAAAGAAGCCCACTTTCGGCAGCTGAAGTGGTAGTCATCTCCCACCTCCTGGCCGGGCTTGGCTCCCCGATCCGACATCGCCCGGTCTTGAGTCCCCTCGCGCCCCGAGGCGCGACACACCCGGCACGCCCCTCGTCCGACTACGACCCGGCCCTTGATCCGCACTCACCGCATCACCGTGCCCAGTCCCTCGCCCTACCTCCTTCCTCACGGGTCAAGTCAAGGCCGCCCGAATCCGCCGCCATGACCAGCGTTCCAAGCCTCGAATGGCCCCGTCCCTCACCTTTCCCTCACCCCTCGGCTTATATGATCCTCCCTCCACCACCCTAGGCCTCTTTTCCCCAACCGCAGCACCTCCTATCGCCCCTTCGAGCACCAACGCGCGCCGCCATCGCCCGGTTTCGCGCCCGGCGTGCTCGAAACTGCCGTTCCGCCGCCTGGGATCACCTTTAGCCGGTTAGAGCCGTAAGAACTTCCCCTCGACAAATCCCTTTCCAATTTCCATTTCGCTCACCCATCATCGCTTTCGCAGCGCCCGCCGCTGAGCTTCCGGATTCCGTCTCGTCGTCCATCGCCGCCGTCGTTCTTTGTCCCGAACCATCACCGCCTCGATTCGTCCGCGTCGGTGAGCACTCCTTGGTCCCCTTTACCTTCCCATGCCATCAATTTGCGGACCACGGCCGCCAGAACCGAAGTCCATCCCGCATCGCAAACCTTGTCGCCGGCCATGGCGGACCACTACGCAAGTCGCCAGCGTTCGCCGCAGCGTTGAAGCCCGGCCGAGGTCGCGTTTGCGTCCCTCGTCATCCTAGAACCAGCGGTTCTTCAAAACACGTCCCGCACCGCTGTGTTCGCGATGTCGCCGGTGATGCTCCGCCCGCGAGCGGGCAGATCTTCCGCCGCCGCCTATGCACCGTAGCCCCATCGTTCCCCATTCCCCTCCCTTCTAATCTTAGCCGTCCAATCCAAGATCCACTGCCCAGAGTGGCCGATACCCTTCCGCCATGGCTTTTTGCTAAATAGACCCTAACATTCTTAAGCGCTAGCCCCTGCAATCTACGTTTAATTATGAAAGGTTCCCTAGCCAGTTATTTAAAACCCGATTTTCATTTACTTTAATTCGAAATAAGCTTCGGTCTAATTACAAAATTGCCCTTTGTCTTTAAATGCTCATAACTTCCTCATTTTAACTCCAAATTGATCCGTTCAAATTGCGTTAGATTCGTAATTCGATTCTCTATGCGTTAGTATAACTGTTCAGTAATTTTAAGATAATTAATTTTCATAGTTAGAATTAATTAATTATACGTCTATAGGAAATCTTATAAAATCCATAACTTATCCGTTTTAATTCCGATTTTCGTGATCTTTACGTCTGTGTGATCGTAGCGATGCGTAGATTAGTTTAGTTTTATAAACCTTTTATCTTGTTTTATTATTGTTGGTGTACTGTTCTAATTTAGACTTGTTTTCTTAGGTGCATGATTGTCTTTGGATGCGTGTATGTTGGTTTATTATCGAGTTTAGGCGGTGAAGCGATTGCCGGTGACCGGGAGAGCGGTTTTTTTTAGGGCGGCCGGTTTCAGCAGGACTTCGATAGTCAAGGCAAGTATAGTTTGAGAATTTCTAGCTCATTATTACCATGATCTTGTGACTTAATTAATGTCTATGCTATAAATGATAAAATGGTAACAATTTGACCACATAAGATCTTGTCTCAGAATGATGTATCCTGAGGTTAAATGGCTCGACTTTAGTCCCTTAAAGATCATTTTTCTAGCGAGTTTGGAGGAAGTGCCGAATTGGGTATAGTATAGCCCCCTGTCCATATATATGTGTGGGTTTTAGCGGTTATGTGCCATAAAGGAAGGGTGGGTCCTATATCGGCGACTTAGCACCCCAACTTGTTAGACGAACCTTTGGGGGGCTTCATAGTGGTTTTCGATGTAATTTTGGGCCTTGCAAACCCATACATTTAGGAATCACGACTCACAAAGTGAATGTGTACACCTCTGCGTAGAGTTTGACAAACTAGTATACTAGCCGTGCTCCACGAACCGAGGCGGCCATGGACCACTTACACTAAAGATGATGACTCTTATATTGTTAAATCGTTCACTCATATTTATCACTTATGCATATTTATTATTATGTTATAATGGTCATGATTTTATGGGTAAGATACTACCTTGCTACACTTGCTGAGTTCGACATGAACTCACTCTTGCTATTTCCACCACACCAGTCTCAGATCAAGGATGGAATGAGGATTACCGTCAGGAGTACTAGACTTGTGGACCACCAGTCGGCGTAACCGTTCTTGGAGCTTCCGCATGAGAGAGTTGGAATTAGTTTCATTTCTTTGGGTTTTCGTTTTAATTCTATGTAATAAGCATTGTTATGATACATTCCAACGATTCGTCACCTTATGTGTGTTTCCATTTTCTGGGCACACATGAGGATTTATATATCAATTTGTTCTTTTAAATTGGGTATGACAATCTGCACAAAGGGAAGCGTGTTTTACGTCGAAGTAAACGTGGCGAGAGATAATGACCCGTTTTGTGATGGGATTGTAGCACTTGTACCCCTTCTCGATCGATAGGGTAGCCAAGGAAGATGCATCGGCGGAGCGCTGTGCAAGCTTATGGGTGTGGTGGCGGTGAGATTGGGGTAGCATAGACATCAAAAAACACGAAGGATGGGGTAGTCCGGTGACACACCAAAGAGAAGCTTGAATGGTCTTTGTGTTGTTGCGTGGGTGGCATGGGCGTCGATTGAGTAGGAATGTGGGCGCCGCAAGGGCATCCGCCGTAAGCCGGGTGGTAGTGACGCTGGAAAAAGCAATGTGCGGATGCCATCATTCGGGGTCTCGCGGAGTATGCGTTCGACCGCGGCCGTTTTGCCGCGGCGATGTATGGGCAAGTGAGGCGAAGAACGATGTCATTCATGGCAAAGAAGGCATGTGGCGTAGAGTTATCAAACTCTTTGCCATTGTCGGTTTGGAGACACAAGATTGGAACTTGAAATTGAGTGCGCACAAATGCATGGAATGAAATAATAGTGGTGGATGCCCATGTGCCACGCCTCAGGGAAACCTTGGACCTGGTGTTGGACAGGGCCAACATAGGGCAGCGAGTGCATGCCCATGTGCCACGCCTCGGGGACGCCTCGTCGGCCTACGTGTCGATCCATATGGCCAGCATGATCTCGCTATGCCGGAGCTGTCGGCAGGCTTGGTGGCATTGAGTCGGGGCTGGTCGTCAAAGTCCACCTCCATGTAGGGGTTGCTTTGGATGTGGCGTCGTCCTAGGGGGCTAGGTCAGCGTCATCGGTGATCTAGACGACGAGGGTTGGTTGGGTTAGGATTGGATTGGATCGGATTTGGGATGAGAATTGGTGGAGGGGCAGTTGGTGATGGGTGCAAAGGCGGTGCCGGGATCGAACTAGAGAATGGCGGGTGGTGCGGGACGGTTAGTTAGCTAGAGATGGATGGAATAAGGAGGATCATATCAATCGCTGTCGGTTTAGTACTGCCGATTCATAATCCGGCACTAAGAGGGGTAGTGTATACGCTTACACTAATAATATATATATTAAAAATGAAAAATACAAATCCACGCTAATAAATTTCCAAATTGATATTGATGTTATTCATCTTCTAGAAAAAAAAATTACCTCAATAGTGTGTTCTCTCATAATGAATTCATCCCTTCAATGTCCTGGTGCAGAGAATGAAGGTATAACCCAAAACTAATAAATCACTTAGCCTATAACATTCAATCTTAATTATATGACCCAAAAATACAAAGATAATACTAAGAAATCACTTACCCAATAATCTGTAACAGCACCAAACTATTACAAATTTTATTTGTGTATAATCCATATTGTGGCCGGCGACAAGGATATACGAAGTATTAATGTCCTTATGCAGAAAATGACGAGAGTGTCTTTCTGAAATCAAGTCCTGCATTTTAGCAAACTAACTTTAGTGTTGTCTTCGGTAGGCTGACGTTTTTGTCGTCATGACGATATTCAAATAAGACATGATTTGCAAAAGGGCAACCAAAAAATGGAAGTTCAATAACAGTGTGCTAGAATGCTTATAGATAGAATACAACTACAAAAGTTAATCCTGGTTTACACAATGTAGTAAAATAGCAAATGTCTCTATCAAAAGAAAAGGTCATCTCTATTGTACCAATAACATGATATACAAAAATGATAAATCATATACAGGGAATGCTAAACTCAGCTGTTAAAAAGAGGCTACATTTAAGCTAGCTCAACTAACACTTAACCTCAGCATCCAAAAATTTACACACATGGGCATATGGCCATGCTATAATTGGCAGCTTAAATTGTAAGACATGTATGAATATCCATAAAGCATTGCAACCAATACGCATAGGCTACATTGCCTACTTTGTGCAAGGTTGAACAGAACTTTAGTGTTGTAGCGCAGACACATATGTATGTATGTATGCAAGGTTGAACAGAACTTTAGTGTTGTAGCGCAGACACATATGTATGTATGCATGTGTTCTATCTACAGAAGAGTACGTCCATGGTACGAAACAGCCACCAGTAAGCAAAATACAGTCAATCTACTCAGTCAAATGCTGGAAAGAAGAAATTACTATACTCAACTTGGTTCTTTGCTTGCAGCATGACGACAATCGATCTTGCAGACTACGCTCAACGGAGGGCTGCAACAGTTATTGAAGCAGATCGATCAGACTTGGAACACAACAATAGGATGAGGGCATAGCCAACAAAAATCAAATCTCTCGCATACCAAATAATTTTTTTTTTTTTTGATCGGGCCATTCACCCGTGTTTCATTAAGAGGAGGAAAACCAAATCCAAATACAAACTAAGCGGGATGCCGAAATGGACATCGAGGCTACGAAAGAGAGAAACAAAACAGAACAAAACACAAAAACACAACGGAAAGCAAGGAACCTAACTCATTGGATGCAACCGAAGGTTAATTACAAGACAACCATGTCGCGACGGACCGCAAGCACTCTCAAGCCTTGCGGCGCTTGTTCCCCGCCGAGAAGGAAGACCTCCATGGCCTCCATGTTGACCTCAGCGTTGGGGCCCGTGAGGGCTGCCTGCAGCTCAGCAAAGGAGACCGCATCCTCCCGCTCGGCCTCGACCTCAATCCCCATCTTCTTGAGCATAACTTTCCTTGCACGGTCCTCTGGCCTATGGAGCTGGACCCACTCTTTGCAGCGAGTAGTCGTGCACTCGCGACGGCGTGCTTCGGGCGTCTTGGCGCGCGAGCGCGTTTTCCTCAAGACGGCGTGGAGAGTATGTATGGCTCCAGCGGCCTCTTGAAGGCGGCTACGAACTCATCCACCGACGGCACGACCGGGCTCGAAGAGTGTGTAGACCGCCTTCATCGCCACCCGCCTTGATGCCACCGGCGTCGAGGCACGGAAGGTCATCCCCGACCTCGAGTGCGGCGCGCACACCGAGCTCCGAACCCTGGCGAGAGGCGGGGGTGCCCGGTGCGGCGTCCAACACGGCGGTGACTAGTGGGACGCCCACCGATCGTCCCACCGCCCTCGAGCGTGGCTAGCGGAGGGGCGCCGGCAGCGGCCACCACCATGCACACAAAATTTCGTCCTCCACGAAGGTAGTTGACGCATCCGCGGCGGAGGGCCGCAAGCTCAACGAGCATTGGGTCATCCATGTCACAGGGCCCTCACCGCCGCCTAGCGAGCGTCACGGGACACGGGCGGCTGTCGGTGACGTGGCCGAGCACCCTCGAGGGCTTGCATCTGCGCCGCCCGGCGACGACGACGGCGGACGCGGCCGGCGGCGCCCAGGCGTGTGTGCGTCGAGGTGGGGTCCCCACGCCGCTGCGTCGTCGAGCCGAGGAAGCCGGGCCCAGAATCTCTCCGACACGGATCGGGCCCGTGGACACCGCCGCCGATTCGGGCGGCGAGAGGGGCCTATGAGGTGGAGCCCCGGCAGAACGACGTGCACGTCCGCGGTGCATAAGGTCGGGCGGCAGCGCTGGCCCCCGCCGCACCTTCAGCGGCAGCAACGGCGCCGTGCCTAGCCCGTGGCGGCGAGGCGGCCCGTGCGAGGAGGTGCGAGTGCATGGGCGTGGTCGTTGGAGAGCGGTTGAAGCGGCGCCCGGCCAGCTCGGCGCATTCGGGCCTCGGGCGGTGTGGGTGACGGTGGGACGACGCATGCGGCTGGCGAGGGAGGACCTCCCCCGCCACCATGGCGATGCGGAGGGAGGCGACGGTGGGGTCCCGAGACGCGGTGGACGGGGACGCCCACGCCACCTTGCGGCCCGCCACGGCGCCTTTACGTCGGGGCGCCCGGAGGTCATCATCTTCTTGCCGTGGCGGGACGGCCGCCGCGCTTCTTCTTCATGGCGGACGGTGGTACCACCGCCCGGGTGCGCCACCGCCGGACCGGGGAGCCACACGGGCGCGGCCTCGACGGATCTCGCCACTGGCGTAGGGTGGTCCTCCTCGAGGAGCACACCGGCGGCGACGCCCATCCCGAAGCGGAGACGACGGGATGGGGAAGCGGATGGCGTCGTGGAGGACCCCGGTGCCCCATGGCCCAGCTTGCGGTGGAGGATCTTGAAGTTCGGCGGGTGGTGGGCGGCATCTCGAACTCGTCGTCGGGCGATCAAACATGGGGACATCGACCAACGCTCCTCCTGGTTACTCCCGGACGGAGGAGGGAAGAAGGGGTGCGCCTCGACGGAGGCACTTGCCGGTTGAGGCTTTGGCGAGGAAGGAGCGTCGGTCTCCATCCATCAACTCGCCCTCCTCGACATCCCGGCGCGGATAGAGAGGACGAAGCTCGAGTTGGCCGCATGCCGGCATCGAGGTTTTCCACCGTGGCCTTGGGATGAGGCGGCGGCGGGCTTGCTGCGGCGGGAGTGGAAGGGGATGAGGGCCCGCACGGCGGCCGGCGAGGTGGAGGGCCCGGCCGGGGACGGGCTGCAGGCGGCCTCGGTGCGAGGAGACACCCGCAGCAGCCCCCACGTCAGCGGCGAGGTAGCGTGCGGCGCAGCGGCGCGCGCCTGTCGCGCGGAGCGGGCGGCGGCCGGTCCCCACACGCGGATCGAAGACGCGGTGCCCGACTCCAAGGCCTCCCGTGGAGGCATCCACCGCGGCGAGGCAGCAGGGAGTGCGCTCGGAGCGCGTGGCACCGCCGCACCGGAGAACCTCCGCCCTACGACAAGGCCGAGGGCCCAACCACCCGGTTGCTGCACCACCGTAGCATCGGTGGGCGGAACCCCGGCACGGTGCGGCGGCGGGACGGAGCGGGCAGGTGGCGGGCGGGCGGCACCGGGCGGCTCGGCGGCGGAGAACCCGCCTGCACGGGCCGATACGCTGCGTCGAAGGCCACGGGGCAGCGGATCCACCCCACCATCGAACGGATCCGCCCCGCCTGGGAGCTGTGGACTGCGGCATCAAATGCCACAAAGACGGCACGGCGACGGACGGGACAGCGGCGGCGTCAGGCACCTCCGAACAGGCTGCCAGCTCCGCCACCAACAATGAGGCAGTGCCATGTCGGTCCTCGAACAGGCAAATGGGAGCTCGGAAGATGGATCCCGATGAGGTGGAGCCGGATCTGCAAGGGATTTGGCTGTTGGGTGGGAGATTTGAGAGGATTTTGGGTGAAAGAGGAAGAGGGAGGCACGGGAGGGAAGGGCGCCCAGGGAGGCTCCAACGGCTCCATCCTCCGCCTCTTCCTCCAGACTGCCCTCGCATACCAAATAATTAGATTGGAGTTTGATCAAAAAGATGGATCTCATCATGCCTGATGATGGACGACGTTGTGAATCTGGAATTCTGGATTACCTTGGACGTACGGCTTGATTTTCACAACTACTACACATCCTGTCAGAGTTAGCAGAGAAATCCAAAATCAATTCAAGGAGATGAGAGGTGGAAGTACAAAGTAGTACGATGCCGGATTGGACTGGTTGGTACGGTGGCTACTGGATCATCAGCCAACTAAACTAGATATATATATATATATATATATGCAGTAATCTAATCATGGCAGCTTACCTGACCGATCTGATCTATCCTCGTCACTGCGTCACGACTCCAGGGTCCAGATGAACTGCAATGTAATAAGCTCGCGTCATGCAATGTAATAAGCTCACTACTACACGAGTCGTGCTGCCACGGCCTATGCCTGTGCGTCGTCGTCACCGCCGCCTCCACCGGCACCACACCCAAATAAACAAAAATCAATCCACAACGATCATCATGTACATAGGCAACAGAGAAGCAGAAGATGCAGACATTGCGATGCGTACCGCCTGTAGATCAGTGTTGAGCCTCGATCTACTCGCTTGTGACGGGCTCGTACATTGGGTGCCTCCGTCTCCAGTACGGGTCCGACGGCGACGGCGGCGGCGAGATTGGACATTGGCGAGAGGGGGAGTCGAGACTCGAGAGGCGGCGGCAGGATCCCTAGGTATGCATTCTCGTGATCGTGGGAGCAATATATATACGCGTGCCTGCACAGTGACTGCGACTGCGTCTGCGTGCTAGGCGGCGGGGTTGTTGGATCGGCCGTTCGATCGATTTTGAGTGTGGCAAATTCTGATTTTTCAGAAAGTGCAAGATATAGATAATTAATGTCAAAATATTCTGGAAACTGTCATGTGACGTGTATTGCAATGTATTTTCGTTTTTCCCTCTTATGTGACAGGTTACGTGGCAACTTGTGATTTATATATACTTTGCGTTCTTCTGGGATAATTAAATTTTATATAAAAAACATATGGATCACATGATAAAATAACAGTACTATGAAATTAAACAATAATATTAAAATAACATTTCAAACACACAAGTTTTATATAGAAACACACTAATAGTAATCCGTGTCCTTAATTATGTTCTTTACTAGTAGGACTCTCAGCGTTCTTTGCGGGAAGTTAGTCGATTTTGTTGAAGTATTCATTTGTAACCACTAAGGATTCTAATTTGAATTAGTTGTTGAGGACAACCAATGCTCAATTTTCTTAGATTCTATTGAAATGTAAGCAGCAAGATGGAAAACCAAAAAAAGTACAAACGCAGTCTTTGCTATTGTGTTTGTATTGTTATGTGAAGGGAAACTAATAAGAGACTACATTCATGGTATTCACATATATTATACTTAATTAACTGAGATCCTAAACAGTGTGTAAACAGATAAAGCTGCAGCAAGCATGTAGGTGTATATGAAGTAATAGGGTAACATGCAATTGTTTTGGCATTAGTAACATGTAAATTCTGCGTCGAGGTATCGTGGTCCATCTCGATTTGCCAACGGTGAGCAGAAGGCATTGAGGAATTTAGCATTTATATGATTGTATGTCGACGCAGATCATAAAAATTAGATAGGATGATGGCAACTGGCAAAGAAGGTGGTTCCAAGTTTTTCAGAAAAAAAAAAAACTGTGACAGTATTTTGATATTGGTAAAGCTCTGGTTCCAAAAGGGCAGCACAATATTAGATAAATTTAATTATGAGAAGAATGTATATAGATTTAGTACGCAAAAAAAATCTGAACATTTCCATTTGATGAAATGGCAGATTCAACAACAGATTTACTAATTGGTTAAAGCAACTTTGCAAAAGGAACCTGTATGGACTATAAGGTTCAGTACCAACTTGCAGAATGTAACTGCACACTGCTTTTTGGTAATGCCATGCCTCATCTGCTTCCCCGGTGCCCTCTACACTTTCTTCAGCAGTAGATATGTCGTTGAACAATACAATCAAGATTCAACATGTCAGGATAGCAACACATAATTCAGTAAATTCCTGGAGACTCAAGTTAATACATTTGGAAGGTTATGCAGTCTTCAGAAGGTAGAGAAATAACAAAGCATGTTATACTAATATGGAAATAGAATCATCTGATATCAAATTATATTAAGTAGGGACTGGACCTGTTGGCATGTTAGGGCCACGGTTGCCGAACACTGAGTGTCCATATGTCTATTATTATATACAAAGGGAAATAATCCTATACGGTAGAATGTAAATGCAAGAGCAAAATGACCAAATAGCAGAAAAACATGGAGAGGAGGCCATTTTATTTGTATAAATTGAGATCCACGAATCTTCTTATACGACAAGCATGCATCGATCGTTATATTTGGAAGCTCTACATTTGTTGTTGTAGACATCTCGCTTGAAATGTATTGAACCATCGCTGGCATTATGCCCGTAAACAACCGAAGTTTGAGTATTAATTAGATCAGTTCTGAATTGTACCTCAAATTAGAGACATCTGGAGCTTACCGTCTGGGGGCAGCGTTGGAGCAAACCGTCGTTGTCTCCCTAGCGTGGCGCCGCCGGCGAGATAAGACGACTGACTAGCGCCGTTGCTAGAACCTTCATGCCCGGCCTCCTCCTCGAGCTAGGTGTGAAGCGGGGAGAGGAAGATGTGATGGAGGCGTGTTGTGGGGAGGTCGACGCGTGGAGGGAAGGGCGTCGCCGACCACGGGTGCAAAGACGCGAGGCGGGTGCGGGCGGGCGTTGCGCACCCCGAGCGGGAAGGGGTAGCACCGTGCCACCGTCGGCCGCGGCCGTCTTGAAGCTTCGCCGAAGCGGGTGTGCCGCCGGCCTTTCGGTAGCCATAGCTACTTACGGGCGTGGCATGGGTATCAGTGTCGCACAACAATAGCGAATCGAGGTATATATATGAACCTCATTACAAAAAATGAAGAGACGCAACGTCTCGTATTACAAGAATTATACACGCTAGTTAGTGGTGGAGAGGAAAAGTAGCCGATGGCGGTTTCTTTTTATTAGCCTTCATGGTCAGGCATTGGATTTGTTGGGCACGTCAATGGCTCTTCGGTTCCTATACCACCATATGCATGTATACGCACGTTGATGACTGCAGCAGCATGGTGGGGAGATGCTAGCTGCATCTGCATGCATGATTAAGTTTAGTGATCGCGGGACCTTCATCGATGGCGTGGCTTAACCACGGCTTAGAGAACTCCTAAGTGGGGGTTTCCATATAGAAGTTTTAGATTTGTCAATTGATTAGTAGACTTCCTTTGTTGTATGTGATTTCCTTGCATGTATGCATGCTTGGATGGTAGGGGAGAGTAATCCGTCTCCTTGATTGTGTTCTTTATTTGTCAACCGATTAGTACACTTTCTTTGTTGTCCGTGATTTCCTTACATGCGTAATTATTTTTCGAGAGTGGGCCGATCACACGTATCAGGTAGATGTAGATTCTTTTTCTTTCCTCAAATCACAACATTGTCTTCCTATTGAAGGGTGTCCATGATTGACAAAATTATGTTCTTGTTTTTTTGAAATCGCAATGGACCTCACCTTTCAATTTTTTTTTCTCACGGAACGGGAAGGGTCGCACGTCACGGTTTTTCTTTTTTGGCGCGGGATTCAGATATATCATTTTACTTTTTGTAATAAGTCAGATTTATCTATCTTTGACTTAAATTTTATACAAAAGTGCACAAACATGTACAATGGAACCAAGTTTGTTAGATAGGTCATATCATTTTTTTTTTTTCAAATGACCATATCATTTATTTCGGTAGCGCATTTTGTAGATCTTAACGTATTTTTATAAATCGATTGAGAGGGAGTGGATGGGGTTTTTTACAGAGAGGAGCAGGGAGCTGCAGTTGTTTTTTTTTTTTAGAGAAAGAAGGAGCGCGCGATTGATGCTGTGCGAGGGAAGGTTTCTTTTTTAATCACCGTGTTGCATGCGGGCAAGGTGAGAGGGTCAGGTGTAATATTTTATTTTTTTAGAATCACGGTGTTGCATGGCGTAATCTTTCCTTTTTTTTTAGTGTTGCATGCGAGGGTAATGTGAGATGGCTAGGACTAATCTTTTCTTTTTTTTTTCTCCTCTAATCACGTTGTTGATCGTGGTTTTTTTGCGTGGGGGGAGAGAGGGAAGGTGGGCTGGTTTTAGCATGGGAGGGCAGATGGAAGTACCAAAACATATGTCGCACCAAAAATAGGTCTTAGTTTTGTTCTTTTATGTTGTATAGATATAGAGATAATAGAAAATGAAAGATAACACACACAAAAATATGCCACAAGTCAGTTCCAAAAGAAAAGACTTGGAAACTCTCGAAAAGAATAAAATACGACTTGACTATGAATTTAACTTTTTTAGGGGAATTATGATTTTAACTAGAGGGTACCTGCTATTTTTTTTTTTTATTCTTTTTTTTAACTAGCAAAACATGCCCGTCGTTTGCACGGGACATCCGATACTCATGCTAGTAGCAAAGATGTCCAATACTCAGTGCTAATAGCAAACATATCGATATAACCCATTATGCCATCCTAAATCCTAAATACTAAACCTAAACTAATCGAGAATAAAAAAATTAGGGAAAAAAAGTATGTATATGAAGAGAACCTGAGATCCGAGGATATGCCACGCGCTGGCACGGCCAGTCTCCATCGCCGCCGGGGGAACCGCGATGTTGTAGACTCGTAGTCATAGTGTCGTCCTGCCGATCGGAGATGGATTTAGGAACCTGATGCCCGATCAGCAATTTAGTAGGGAGTCGCGGCAGGCTGTGTCGCGGAGCCGCGGCAGATGGATCAAGAACCTAGCTAGCTAGTAGGTAGTTGTCTCAGGTATGTACGTGCATCTCGGTGCATATGTACACCAAGTTCGATCATAAGGTAGGCGTGCGCGTGCGCCGGCGCCGACGCGCCAGCGCCAGCTTCGGGACCACGTGGCGACGATGACCTCGATCGGCAGGGACGCTGAGATTTATGAGAACAACATGCATGCCGAGCTCATGGTGTTGCCGCCAGAGCCGATGGTGATGGGGGCAAGGGTAATCTAGAAATCGAAGGAAGAAGGAAGGAAATAAATCAAGCGTGCGGAAGGAAATCATGCGACATCAAAGACCGTGCGTTTTGTACAGGTAAACAAATCACTGGTAAAAAAGAACACGGCAATCCCGAGTTCAGGCCTCCGCTTGGATTACGTATATACGTAGTATATGACAGAATCGATATACATGTACGAATCGTATAGGCAGGCGTAGTCCGGGCTACAATAAGAAGTCGGAGGCGAGAGGCCGCAGAGACACACGCGGACCCATACGTTCACGAAGCCAAAGAAAAGCGCGGCGGAAGGAAAGCATCGGCAGACGGAAGGCGGACCCAAAAGAGGTGGATAAGAAATTTTCTCTCTTTATTAGTAGGTATAGATATAGATTCTTGGTCTAAACGTTTGAACTAAAGTTACAACCTGCTGAATTGCCAGACTTGGGCCTAGCTTATTAGATCTGCTAAGTATTATCCCAATAGGCCTAGTGAGTGACCAACCCGACACTCCCGTCCGGACGCTCTCAGAACTACGGGTGGCCTACCACCTCACTCTGGGCATGAAAAGCTGAAAACCGAGAACCGAACTAACCGAGAACCGAACCAAAACTAATCGAACCGATTGTTTTTCGCTTTCCAATTCGGTTCCACGTTTCCCATGAAAACGCCTAGGGCTCTACATTCAAATCAAGCTCCATTGGTCTGTAACTTTTCTTTGTTTGAAAAAAATGCAAGTTACTTACAACATTGGTTGGGGCAGGGAACCAACATAACATAGGGCTTGAAGGCTCACGGTAGTACCGCTCATAGTAGTAAACTTCTCTCCTTCCCCAACCTTCCGCCACCGACCCCTCTTCCAATCCACCACCAGCCCCATGCCCGCCCGCCCTCCGACGTACTTCGCCCGGCTGACGGCGGGAGGGCCGGGCCCCTCCCTTTCCTCCCATAGCCCCTCTTCTCCTTACCTTGTAACATTCTCCGGAGAAATAATCCCTTCCATGGGTTCATAGAGGACCCTCGTCCTCCCTCATCCTCCTCCCGTCGCTCCTCATCATCGACATCGATGCTGCCTAGGCAAAGGCCGGCTAGGTGGAGTTGCCTGTTCTCGATGTCCGATGGCCACAAGCAACAAGACACCGAGTACCGATCTCGACGTCGAGGAAGCATGCGTCTGCGAAGAGCGGCTACTCGGCCGCTGATTTTCCCCTGCGGGGGAACGGCGGCCGCGAGGGGCACCCGCCAGGCGTGGTTACCCCGGCACGCCAAACATGTCGGCGGCCGCCGCGCCGCTGCGCCCGAGATCGCCAGGGCAACAGCACCAAGTTCACCAACGTGAGCTCCACGGTGGTTAGCTGCGGCGCCGAAATCCACCGCGCAACCTCTCGGGCGAAACTGCGTCGAGCGCCCAGGCGCCCGGTCGTGGCCAACGGCCCGCCGCCGCGACGGGGCCTTCTTGGGACCTTCCATCTCCAAGGCAAAGGCCCGATATGCCACCCGCCATCCGCGTCGGCGAATCGGCTCGACCGCCCGGGACGAGACGAGAGGCTTGCCGAGCCCGCGGTGGTAATGAATTGACGGTGAAGACCTGGAGCCTCCCCGAGTTTCCGCAGCGGAATCCGCGGCGGATCTCCACGGTGCTCGGCAAATGAAGACATCCTCGCAAGATCCATCGCCGTCTCGACTCACCCCCACATGCCTCGTCCGCAATGCCGCTGTCTCCAAGCGTTGGTTCAGGCAAGCCTCATCGGATTTGACGCTACAGTTCCCCTGTGTGGGGCCCACGATCTCAGGATACACGAAACCCCTTGTCGTGTCCTTTCACTTGTTGCATGTAACGCATGCAGGATATGGATGTGGACATTCGGGTGAGTTGTCAGTGAAGAAGGCCTGGCCCTCTACTCTTCTGTAGACATCTCCCAACCGACACGCCGTTTCTCACGGCATTAGTGAGTCAAGATTTTTTCTGTGTCTCAGCTACGGCCGATGTCCATAGGCCCTAGCCTCCGCCTCGACCTACTCAATGTAGCCTTCAATCCTGTCGACCCTATCACCTATCAGGCACCTGCTCATCCGACGTTGGCTCGACTACTTCGCCTTTCCCAGGGATTTGACTTGGAGCTTCATCTTCTACCTCTGGCGACATCTAAAAATTTATCTTTCGGTTGCCCAATGTGCTCTCCAACGACTCCGTCGACCCATCTTCTACCGTCGCTTTGCACGGTCCTTTCATCGGGGTGTATGCGCCACTGGCGCCCCTACGTCCCATCATCGGGCGGCGATAGTAGTCCGTTGGCGGTCACTAACGACACATTTTTAACGTCAACATTCTACCAATAAGGGGTTGAAACTATACCTTACTACACACATATACATTTATTATTGACATAATTCCACTTGTAGTGCCAAAATAATTTTATGCAGGATTTATATAAAAACCAAGTGGGAAATATACCAAAAGGTGCCTCCCTTGAAAGCGCATTCACGAAGAACATCAAGCCCAAGGAGAAATGGACCAAACACGCCTTGAATCGGGCCAAGCAAACACCGCCATACAACTTTTTTGGCCCAAAGACGCCCCGCTGCCAAAGCCCGGCCGACGGGGGCCGGCGAGTCTTGTAGCGCCCCCCACCATGCGGCCGCACCCCCCGCCGAGCGGTTCGGGCCCAAATTCGAGGCGGTTTGTTACCTTCCAAAAACGGGCGTTGCCGACGTTGGTTGGTCGGTTTAGCAAACTAGGAAGGTATTCCCAGTCGGTTTTGGCTCCTTCCATATGGGGAGGGACATTTTCCAATAAACCCCCTCTCCTCTACCTATAAAAGGAGGCCATCTCCCACCATTGTAACACACACCATTTGGAGCCTCCTCACTTTCCACTCCTCTTCTCCTCTCTACTCCTCCACTTCTCTAGTTCTTTTTTAGTCTTTAGTAGTATTTGGAGCAAGGCTAAGCTTCATTGGAGAGCTTGTACTTGGGAGAAGGAATATTCCTGTATGAATACATTTATGGTTTATCCTCAAGTCTTGATCTCATATGCTTGTGCAATAGAGCTAGAGTATTTGCATGTTATATTCTTGACATGTTGTTCTCGACACTACGATCATGATAGAAGAACTAGACTATAGTTCCTATGTCGTGGTTAGTCGTATAGAACTTAGGGCCTAACCATTCATGCCATGTATTTGAGTAGAGTAAGAGTTGAGCGAGGTGGCGGTTCGTTGTGGCTTTCGGGCCCTGGTCTATATCTTAGCCCGTCCATCCAGGGGGTGGGGGTCTCAGGGGATATGGGTCGTACCTTAATACGCGGGCATGGTGCCCGGTAAGCGGAACCTTCGAATATGAGTGCATGCCACGGTTGAGGGGTAGGCGGCTTGGTCGTGACAAGCCTTGACCGTCCCCTTGAAATCCCCCACGTTCGTGTGTGTTGTAGGAGTTCGTAAATGCCTTCCATAGGGGCGGATGCTCCGAGGAGGTCTCCCCGCCCATCTCACTCTCGACCTAAAACTCTAGTCATCTATGTTTGCATGATTATTAACTTATTCTTTGCACAGCTACTTTAGAATACCCGCTCCACTTAGGAACATTCTTTATTCTTTATTTTCCTTTTTATCCTTGAGGTTGGCCCAAGTGTGTGTCACACTATCTTAAATTATCATGACTTACCCCCCTATTGAGTATTGGTCAACTTTGCATAGACATGTTGTCTTGTTCATGCCCCCTGCTAGAGTCCTATACCATGCCTTCCTTTGGGAAAATATAAATAACGATACCTGAATATCTCCGGTGAAATGCTACAACGGTATTTCCGTGCGCTTTGCGGACTTGTTACGTAAATGCTACTGAGAATGCCACCGACATCCCGTGGCGATGGTAGCTGGAATGTAACAATTCGGTGAAGTCGTTGTGGGAAGTCAACCTTGTGTTTCCCGTGCTCTTTGTTTTTTGGCACTTTGCGCTTAGGAAACGCAACATAGTCATCAACGTTTTAGTTGTAGTTGCTACGTTTATCTGGTTGCGGGATCAAATTATAATCCGGTCTTCTTTAGATGACCTTCCGCGTATCTGCCGCCTAATATAATGATTGTTGTTTTCAAAAGAAAAGTGGGTCTTGTTACCCAACGTATAATAATGTATTTATAGATACAAATTCAGCTCCATGATTTGGGTCTTTATGCTTGTGGAAAAAGATTCTAGACACCGATATATTGTACATGCTTCACAAAGTCCTTGTGTTATTTCAAAAACCATAACTACAAGTGATGGATCTCCACATAACTCATATGTTTTTATGCCGTAAGATTTTTCAAACTTGTTCTCAAACTTGTGAATGCCACAAGATGACTATAAGTTTTATATTTTTTGGAGATGTTTTGCTATTTATTTCATTTAAATAAATTTCTACACGTCTAAAAGCCAAATTTCTACATTAGGTCTCACATACCCTAGAGAACTGGTTTTAGTCGAGGTAGATGCGTAACTCACCCTCTTTTCTAGTTTTTTAGAAATAAATAAATTCAGTGATTTTCTAATTTAGTCAGAAAAAATATAAGATTTAGTGTGGGGGTCGTGATTTGGGCATTCATGCTTGTGAAAAAAAGTTTCAAGTCATTTGGACACCGACATATTGTACATGCTTCACAAAGGCCTTGCGTTATTTCAAAAACCTGTAACTACAAGTGATGGATCTCCACATAACTCATCGTATGTTTTTATGTCGTAATATGCTCAGGCTTTTTATCAAACTTATGAATACCAAAATATAAGGAAACTCTGAGTTTTAATTTTTTTTTAGAGATGCTTTGCTATTTTATTTCATTTAAATAAATTTCTACGTGTCGAAACGCCGTAATTGTAGGTTGAACTAAGGATACCTCAGAAATGATCATGAGGAATTGGTTGATTTCCTTCGGTGGAAAAGTTCAACTCATGTCATAGCTCATTCCCTCACAAAAAGAACGGATCAAAGAGGCCTAGAAACAAAAAGTTAGTTCAAAAACGAGAGAGGGAAGAGGAATAACGTGAAGAACACATCATGAACATGAAAATTGATTCTTCTAGCAAATCTCAAAGGCACGAGGAGGGTTTTAAGCCTACTTTTCCCACACCCAAACTGAATTCATGCACTAATCTCTCAATTTATGGACCTCTCTCACACACGCATCTTGGGGAGGGGAAAACCTATCAAGGATGAAGAAAAATGCAAATGGAGGAGGTGAGAAGGCAAGGGGGCTTCCATCTCTTATAGGGCATATTACACATTCTATTTTGCCCCAGTGTCTAATTGAGTCAAACCAATAAGCCTAAGGGCGTTATGGTCCAACCTAGTATAATTTTGATCCGACAGCTACCGTGCCTTCTCATGAGGTAGCTTTGCCCCGACGTGAATTCCTTGATGCCGCCATGTGCCGCCCTTCTGCCTTGGAACCTCGCCTGGGTTTTGAGGCTCAAACCCGCGAAACCCACCGCCAATGGTTTTGAGGCCCAAACCACCAAACCACCCCGTGAGTAGCATACTCCATACGCGTTCCATACTACTAATTATACTCCAAGACACACACACTCGGCGAATTAATTTATAACTACCCTTAATCGCTCTCTTAGATGCAGTGTCATGTGGCAATTGTTATACCCCACCTATATATCGTTATCGGTTATGCAATGATCACCCATCTCCGTGCAAGTTGAGAAACAAGCCAAGAAAACCAGCTCTCATGATCAAACACACGATCGCCGGCCGCCCATGGCCATGATTACCTCCACGGCCAGCATGGTCGAGGTTTGGCGCAAGCGCAACTCCCTGTGTGTGGGAACCAAATGTCCCATTGCTATTTGCTACAGCAGTGCATGCAGTATGGTGGTGGATCCTGGCCATGATTCCACAGGCTAGCTGAACTGCCGAGCTAGGCCACTCCACCACTCATGCTGCCTCTGGCTTCGCCGCCAAGCAGAGACGACGACCAGAGAGAGCACACGAATGGGTATGGAAGCCCCTCTCGTCCGGCCGGTCCAGGTGTATGGATGCAAAGTGTGAGCCGTGGCTTCCACACTAAACAAGCTTCATTCCATGTACCAACCAGCATTACACTGCTGCGTCACCAAGTGTCAACTCACTGCTTGTATTCCTCACCCAATGCCAACTTACTATTTATCTTACCGCCGACCATCATTATATATGCATGCATGTTTACTTCAAGAATTAAAAAATACTAATATAGTATATTGCCGCATTAAGTACTCTCTTCCTTCCATAACAGAATACAATTCTTATTTTTCATGACGTCAAAAGGTTTGGACTTTGATTTAAGTTATAAAAATATACTTTGATTTAAATTTCACAGTTCTTTTTCTAGAGAAGTTAAAACTTGGAAAATCCATTTTTTCAAGCTATTGGATGTCTAGGTGTTTTGAAATTATAATAAAGCCCAAGGCTGAGAATTTGCAAATCAACACTTTAATAGTACATGATTTTTAAATTGAAACTTTTATTTGACGTCATATGCCTCATTTTTTTAATCTTGGATATGTTCGAATGAGTTTAAGACTTCTGTAATGTATAATAACATTACTAAAATTTCAAACTTTATAATCTAGAATTCATGGAACGGACGGATCCACACTACAAACATTGTTGTCCTGTCAATAACCTTGTATAATTGCCACTATAATACTAGTCTACTATAGTAGAAGATCCTAAAATTTTTGAAGGTCATAGCTTAGTGACATCAATGAATAAAAATTCTACATCCACCCCTGAAACGAACTTGGACACTAGCAACAGTTTATAGGTTTTAGGATCAAATCCTGCCACGAATAACTTATTAATAAGTGTAACCTAAAGTTCAGTTTATAGGTTTTAGGATCAAATCCTGCCACGAATAACTTATTAATAAGTGTAACCTGAAGTTGGTGTGTGGTGGCCTACTACAAAAGATGATCCCTAAGAGTTTCACGAAGGACGTACATGTGATCTTGCTGTTTTGGCAATTACACGAGGGTGTTTGGTTCACCGCCACATACTGCCACGCGAGTTGTGGTGGCGCCAAACTTATGGTGAAAATGAGGGAGTGTTTGGTTGAGCACCACCATTTGCCACGCCACACCGGTGGCCGCCACACTAAGCTGGTTGCTGTTTGGATGATGTATAAGTCTTGTGGCGGGCGTGAGGTGTGGCGGCCGATCACCTCACCACAGCACGCCACACTTTGGTGTCCGCACCACGTCTTTTGTGGCCATGTGAACGGCCAAACCAAACAGCCTTGAACGCCGCAGTTGTGGCGGGATTTTGCACTTGAGAAACCTGTGGCTGCCACATGCAACTAACAAACCAAACAACAGCCTTGAGGGGAGTGGCTGCCTCATGTTAGGCGTGGCAGACTATGGTCACCAAGACACCAACTAAACACCCCTTATATGTGGGAAGGACTGCCGAGGCGTTCAACCACATGTTGACATCATTAGGCGAGAAACTTGTGTGGGGCCTTTGTAGATCCTGGATGAGCGAGACTGCTAAGTGGACGAGGTAAAAAGAAAATAGTGTTCGGTTAATTTTTTTTTTTTTTGGAAGAAATAGTGTTTGGTTGGCTATATATACATCCTCATCCAGTAATCTCTGAAGGTGTTTGGCTGCATGCATATATGTAGATTCTACACCGTACCTAACGCTGATGAGCGGGCCCGTAGCATATATATAATGCATCCAACATACCTGCATGAGTAAAAAAGCTCAGTTCAGATTTTTTTTCAAAAACTCAGCAAGACTTATGCTAAGTTAATTATTAGAAAGAGATTAAAGATCGAACACAAATGATCAAAAAACGGGAATAAACAGAACAGAGAAGACTCGATAGATAGATAGATAGATACGCTACTAGAAAATGGATATTTTGTAAGAGGGGTGATTTTTCATGAGAGTGAAAAATGAACTCTCATGAAACTAATATTTTTATGAGACTGATGTAAATCCCGCCACGAAAATATATTTTCATGAGAGTACTCCACACGACGTCATGAAAATCATTTCTTTCCGTGAAGGTCCTAGTGTATAGTTCAATGTCTTCCTTTATCCACTTGCAATCGATGTAGTGACGAATGCTTCCACCATACTAGAATGGGGCATATTCTTACATCCAACCATTTAGACAACCAAATACTATTCTGTGAAGATTATACACGCCCACCAATGAGAATGATCCTTATAAAGATGACAAACAAACATATTTCAAAAGAGCATTCAAAAGAGCATTGCCGCACGAACAAGGGGGTAGTTGTATATGAGTTTGTGACGATTGAAATGCTAGATGGCTAGATTGCATGTATGGGCATCCAGATTGGATCTGTTCTCCCCTCCCCCCTTTTTTTTAAGTACAATTGGGGCAAGGTTTTAGCGTGTTCCAGAGAAAATTTTGTAGCTACTTGCCGTATATATGTATTCAGACTTTTTTTTTTAAAAAAAAAAAAAAGGCAAGCTCTGCCACTCAATAAGTAAGAGGAAGAATTTTATTATTATTATTATTATTATTATTATTATTATTATTATTATTATTATTATTATTATTATTATTATTATTATTATTATTATTTAACAAAAGGCACTCCCTGGTACCACACACTATGGTACTAGGACCTAAAACAGGTTAGGCGAGTTACACCACTGACCCATCAAAGGAGCCCTGCGCCTTTTGTATGATAATGTATTCAGACTTAGACATCAGGTGGTAGATTAACTCAGATTGTTGAGGTGTTCTTTGATCGTAACAGTTATTGTTGTTGACATAACCAACGTCTCAAACATATATTTTTTTTTACCAAGTTTTTGTAGAATAACATATCCTGGAAACAGTCTAGTCAAAGGCTTCAATTAAGTCTTCGCAAAAAAAGGGCTCCAATTAAGCCTCTCCCTCGCTGGACAAGTTCATCTTCAACTACAGTACTAAATTAACTACCATACTGTACTGACCTATACGTATATGTGTATAACCAATTATTATCAACTAACTCTAATTCCACTATCACATATTCAAATGTCCCGTGAAAATTGAAGCAACTCTGAATCCGCTACTTGGTACCTTTTTTTTCAAACAAAATATGGTCCTTGTTCTGACCAAGGCACCAATTACCTACTCCTACAGGCTACATTTTACAATTATATGAACACAAGCAAGTACCATTGCCACCAGTTTGGAGAAGCTGTCACACTGAAACTCTGTAGGGCAGAAGGCAGATCAAATCGGGTACCAGCAGCTTGGAGTACATCTGCAGCTCGTAGTGCAAGATCCAATAAGAATCGAACAGCAGTCCAGTCCTAGGTTGGCAGTTGGCACAGTGCTCGATCTGCTGATCCGATCCCTCTCTACCCGTCTCTTTGTACCCTGCACGCATCTTCTGTCCTAAGCAACCCCATTTTTGTAGTGCCGCCACCGCCATGGCATGCAGCTGCTGCTCTCTCCCATCCTTCCCATGGTGGTCGCCCACAGGCCAGGCACTAGCCAGCGATCGTGCTAATGGAATGGCCATCACTGCCCCCAACTAACTAACCACCTTTTCAGTGGCCACTGCCATACCTATCAGCATGCATGCAGAGGCAGAGCTTCCATCTTCTTCACCTACAAATCCCTGTCGCTGTCCTCGCCATCGCCGTCGCTCGTCGTCGTTGTCATCGCCCACGTAGCAGCCAAGTGTGTCGGTGTACAACTGGCTGTCGGCCACGGCCAGCTAGAGCTGTGACCTGTGCTGTGAGCCCAAGGAGGCCGGGGAGGGTAGGTGTTTAGGACAGACATGGACACCATCGAGGAGTGCGGCGACGATCACCTGCTGGGGCTCGGCAACAGGATCCTCGTCGGCGTGCCGGACAACTCCCGCGGCTGCTCCGAGCTGCTGTCCTGGGCGATCGGCGCCGTCGCCAAGGCCAACGACTCCGTCGTCGCCGTGCACGTCCTTGGTAACTAGTCAATCGATCAACCAGTTCATGCTTGTGCCCATCGATCAGGTAGGTGTTCATGATGCCCGTCCTCTTGTCCTGCAGGAGGGAGAGGGAGGAAGAGGAGACTGCAGAAGGCCAACGCCTTCGTCATCCACATGCTCGGCGAATTCGTCGAAGCTTGTGAGGCCAAGCAGGTGAAACTGATTTTTTTATCAGGTTTAATTTTATTTGCCGGTTTCTTGTTCATGTGTTAGTTTGATGAACTCAATTCAGGTGATGTCAGACTTCAGTTCAAAGTACAGTAGGAGTATCTTTCTCTGTTTTGGAGTGTATGTATTCTATTTGTTCTCGGTGTGGCTCCCTTTTCCCTCGATCATCTATGAATGTGATCACCACAGTGAGTGCAGTGGGAGCTTGGAAGCCAAGTTTCTGCATAATTGCTAGTTGGTGTTCCTTTCTGTCAGGTCTTTTTAGCTTCTAGCCAGTTAGGTGAGGTAGGGCTTTTAGACCATGAATGATATGATAGGGCCATGCTCGCTCTGAGTGACTGAGTCTGTCCTTTTTCGCTGTCATATTCTCTCGTCTAGTACTATACTTGCTTTCAACTGGTTGGTAGTCTAGTAGCAGTATTGGGAACAATGTACTGTGGTTAGGGGTGACAATCATGTTGATTGAATAGTTGGATTTTGAGATAGACCTGTAACTACTTTATTACTCTGTTACCTTTTCAGATTAATTTGGAGGCTAAGGTGATATGCAGCTCAAACATTGGTAGAGCCCTCACCCAAGAAGCTGCTTTGACTGATGGAAACATCCTTATTGTTGGGAGATCAAGAAATGGATACCACAGGTAATCTCAAACGGCAGATTCAACTTTAATTTCTAAATAGTCCCGAACTGAATTTGTTTCAAAAAAAAATACTGAACTCAGTTGCTCCTGATTTTTTTTTTTAATGTAATATAAGTAGCCTGTGTGATCACAAAGTGATCACTTTTCAAAAATAAGTGAGACTGCTATTAATTTTCAGTTATTAGAAGCCTAGAAAATATTGATCTTACAGCTAGTACCATATATAACAGGAGCCATTTTGAGATTGCAAACTACTGCTTCATGCATGCTCCAAAAAACTGTTCGGTGGTTGCTGTGGGAAGGGGAGGCCTACCACAAACTAGTACTCATCTGAGACCTCGGTCATTTGATGGTAAGATCACACATATGGTCAGAGTACATTTTTCCCAGATGCGCGATAAACCTGCTTTCTGAAACCAATTCTTATGAAACTGAAAGCAGCAGACAGCACCATCTCCTCAAGCTCAACATGGAGCAGAAGATTCCCACCCCTTCAGAAGCTACTTAGATCAAACTCGACACGGAAGCAGCTGGCTCAATCTTCTAATGAAGGCGCCGAGGACAAGAGCTCGCCGAGAGCAGTTCTGGATGGGCCAGAGCCAGAGGCAGGGAGAACCAAGTAACTGAAGAATGCTACAGCACGTCGAGCCATGAGGTGAGCCGGCGTGGCCACAATGGCCTGTGGCGGCGGTTGTCAGACATGAAGCTCTGGCTCCCATTCCTGAGGAACATCGGCGATGATAGCGCCAGAGGCAGCGATGCCGGTTCCACCTATGCTGAAGATCATAAGCCTGCCTGGAGGTGTTTCAGCTTTCAGGAGATTTCACTGGCCACTAATGACTTCCATCCAGGTGACTCTTTTCAAATAGTTCATCAAGTTTTCAGATGTTCAGCTATTCTTATATAGTGTGAAAAATCTTGCCTGTCATAAAAATGAAACATCAAGATCACAATGCAAGATTGTCATCTCTAATTTTGTGTGGTTTGGTTGCAGATAACATGGCTGGAAGAGGAGGATATGCAGAAGTATATAAGGGCACCCTGTCTGATGGCCAACACATAGCTGTGAAGAGGCTAGCAAAAGGCACGCCCAGTGAGCAAAAGGAGAAAGAGTTTCTTGCAGAGCTAGGGATTCAGGGGCATGTATGCCATCCAAACACATCCTACCTTCTCGGATGCTGCGTCGAGAATGGGCTGTACCTGATATTCGAGTTCTGCACAAATGGCACCCTTGCATCAGCACTGCATGGTACCGAATCTCATTCAGCAGTACAGTATATCTCATCGTTTCTTCAGAGCTAAGGAGAATTCTCGAGTAATTATTATGTGACAATAGAGATCCAATTTTGCAGGGAAGAGTGGCAAAACTCTTGAGTGGCCTCTGAGGTACAAGATTGCGGTGGGTGTTGCGAGGGGCTTGCAGTATCTGCACATGTTCTGCAAGCATCGGATCATCCACCGCGATATCAAGGCATCCAATGTGCTTCTTGGCGATGACTTTGAACCTCAGGTAAATAAATTGTTTCCTGACCCAATAAATAGTTATCATCCTTTGATGCATAGATAAATAGTTATCTTCCTTTGATGAATAATAGACTATAACAAGAGTTGGTTGTCGTATTTGTAAAAGATTTCAGACTTCGGTTTGGCAAAGTGGCTCCCAAAGCAGTGGACTCACCATTCTGTCATACCCATAGAAGGCACATTTGGGTAAGAACAGTATGATCATTTTGAAACCATACTAGTGTAAGCACATTCCATTTCAACTCAAATTTTTCAAAATCACTCTGAGAACGCAGGTACTTGGCACCAGAATACTTCATGCACGGCATCGTCGACGAAAAGACCGACATATTCGCTTTTGGCGTTCTGCTGCTAGAGATTGTCACTGGAAGGAGACCTATTGACTGCTCCAAGCAAAGCCTTCTGCAATGGGTGAGCACAAGGGAAATAAATGATACCAACATGATGTTTGCCAAGCAACAATTGTCACATATGACTTACTCTTATTTTCTAGGCAAAGCCACTGCTGGAAGCTGGGCAAGTGACTGAACTTGCAGATCCAAGCCTCGGAGACGACTTTGACAAAGATCAACTGAATAGGATGGTCGTAGTCGCATCCCGTTGCATTATGCGACCGGCAATGTGGCGACCTTCAATGGCCGAGGTACTAATCAATTTTACTACTACCTGAACTGATCAGATTAACATATTGTGAAATGTTTGCTTATGACAGAATGCCATTGTCCCTTACTGCACAACTGTCGTTTTTCAGGTTCTGCATTTCCTGTCTACTACTGATGAGTGTCTGAAGGAACCAGAGAAATGGAACATTCCCGAGGACGAGGTGGACGACATGGATGATTGTACATTGTTTTCTGAATCCTGCTCACTGTAATTGTAGGCTCCTTTTTCCCATTTCTTCCTGTGTGTGCTGTTGGCATGCCTGTCATGGTTTTGGAGCTATGGTTTCTGGTTTGTAGCCTTAGATAACTGGTATTTAATCATGTAATATATGACGGAGATTTTGGGGATGTATTCAGTGCCGGTTCGGCTTTATCAGTTGAATTAGAGTATGGATGAGGATGAGCATAAGCCATAAGAGATTGCATTCCCTAATGGGCAAATCGGCACGACAACGAAACATGTAACTGCAAGAAGCCAGTACTAATCCAAGCAGGCTTATGATGTACGCACCTTTTCTGGTGGGATTATGAATTTATGATTAGGAAACTCAGAACTTTGTATATTCATGAATGAACACCAGAATCACAACGATTTTGAATAAAAATCCAAGCCGCCTACATGGTAAACTCAGCCTAAGACACTGGATCAAAATATGAAGCCCTTCAGCAGAAAAAAAAAAATTATTTGGTACCCTTCTGCAAAAATACAACATTAATTAGGTTGCTCTGTTACGGCTCATTTTGGCTAATTCAATAGTATTTCGGTTGTTTTGTTTTTTTTTTCTTAGAAAAAATAGGAGGCGTTACCCCTACATGGATTTTATTGAAAACACTAAACCGACAGAAGTACACAACCGATCAGCAAACAAAGAAAACTACTAATAAAATTACACAAAGGGGTATTTATTTAGCTTCATGGACCCAATGGTCATGGTGACCAATTTATCTTCTTACACCCTGGATTTCTGATGACTGGGCCTAAGCCCAGTACCAACTCATAGTATCCACGAGGAAAAGGTCAATTATATTTCCTATCCGCCCCTCAAAAATAAATTATATTTCCTATCTTGCTAATGTAAATTTCTCCTTAAATTTCAAATCAATCAATGCATGCATCCGTGTGTTCATAGGGGTGGGTGTTTGTGCGTGTTGTAAGCATCTGCGTTGTATCGTGTAATTCTAAAAAAAAAAAAAAAGAACGGTTCAAATTACCTTTTCTGATATGGTTTGAACTGGTGTTAATGGTGGATTTGTCTTCTAAAAAAAAATGACAAATAGTAAACATGGTTTTTAACCACATAAAATGCATGTAAGCTTCTAAAAATTCTAAGAAAAATTAACGAGGTAGACTTGGATACAAAAAAAAAAAAAAAAAAAGCCTATGAAAATATATCTAGGACCTTCCAAAATGGATTAATCCCCCTCCCCCTCTCTCACACACACACTACCAAAACATCGTGTCGATGTAAAAAAAAAAACATGAGAATCAAGAAGTATGGATGTAGTTCATTCTAGTTTGATGCAAAGTTCTCAAAATGCATTTAGACATTAATTAGAATATTTGGGATTTTTCTACTTTCTGGATTTTTCTCTATTTTTTCTTGAGATAAATATAACTTTTGGAAGGTTGTAGAGATATGTTCATGAGATCTAAATATTTTTTGGATTAGTTGTATCTCAATCTATCTCTAGGAATTTTCTTAAATTTTTTTAGAAGCGTAGAGACATTTTTTGTGGGTATTTTTGAATTCATGCTTAGACATGTGATTCAAAAAACTATTCAATATTTACTAGATTTTTTAGCTAAAAATTTAATACTGCCTCAAACTATGGCAGGAAGGTAATTTGGACTATTTTAAGAATTTAGATGGTGCAATGTCTAACTTTAAAAGTTTGGGAAGAAAAAAATTCATACTATGACAATAATTTAAAAGATACAATAGACTTTTTCCTCCACAAGGACAACAATTGTAGTTAAAGAAAAGAATATTTGGAGCGTAATAGGCAACCAGCGCTTAATCATCTCCCCAAGTCCAGTCTCTATGGTTGGCGTTCGATTTTGTTTGTCTCAATCTCTTATGAAATGTCAATCACTCAATCAGTCACTCTGATTATATGCATTTGTTGTGCTACTTCTCGTTTTTTCTATAAATATAAATTTCGTATCAATATCGATGTATTTTTGGACTGGGTAGTTTTGTTTCTAAAGTTCCATAATATTGGCCCATGTTCGCTTTCGAGCATGTTCGAATTCGTTTTTGAGAAAACAAACGGTAGGAAACTGACAAAAAATAGACCACTTTATATCATTTTCATCCCTAGCTGCAGTTGCGGCCTTGCTTTTCACAAAAGAGGTAAATAAATAAGATAAAAGTGCAGCCATCCGGGTATAACCACATTGATAAATAGTTGGACCTAATCAGACACTAAAATTGAAGAAAGACAATGTGTGCATCGCCATCCAAAGATCGTCACAACAATAATTTGCTAGAATAAAGATGGAGGGGGCATATTCCTAATACTTGTTCCTGATATGGTAAAACATCCCACAAACCTAAACAGACATCATAACGGACATCCTCATCTAAAAACAACTAAACAATGGACTAGTGATCATGTCACACTTCAAAACCCAGCAGAAAAAACTGAAGCCATGAATCATGCAAGCGACTATATATTCATAACAAATCACATAGGATTTATTATCTTAGCACGGATGACAGAAGTGCGAAAACTACATGTGAACAACTACACAACCTTATTCAGACAGCTACATGATGTGCCATCTCAAAAAGCTGCATTGATCACCTATTGGAAATTAAAGTGGCTTTTACCACAGCAAATTCACATTATCGGCCAGTGGCTACAGCGGTTGTATGCGCTTTGCACTACCACATACTAATCCTGAATTCACATGGAACAATACTACTGATAAAACAGCTACACACACAATGCAATCTAGCTGCAATCTTAAGAGATGCCATTAGTAACTGCAAGTACTAACCGATATGATTGGCCAGTATAAAATCTGCTTCGAAAGTAGTGGAGTATCGAGAATTGTTTGTTGTAATTATCACATAAGATAAGAAAATTGTAGTTCTGCCGATCTGACCCATGAACAGTTCAAAACATCGTCATCGTCATCATTGGAGAAACAAAACAACGATGCAGACTTGTACTACAATTATTTGAAATTTGAAACGATAGTGGTATTTGCTTAAGATTGGGATCACCGTGGATGGGATTAATCATCTTGGAATAGAAAGTCAAAACACTAAAACCATAGATCGATGGACACAGCTACATGATGTGCCATCTTAAAAAGCTGCATTGATCACCTATTTCAATATAAGAGTGGAAATTAAAGTGGCTTTTACCACAGCAAAATTCACGTTATCAGCCACAGTGGTTGTATGCGCTTTGCACTGCCACATAATCCTGAAATCACATGGAATGGAACAATACTACTATCTGTCACAGACTCACAGGGTAGGAAATACTGTATATCCAACCACGAATATATGTACCAATGATAAACAGCTACACATAATGCAAGCTAGCTGTCTTAGAGATGCCAATAGTAACTGCTAGTACACTAACCGATATGATTGGCCAGTATAAATTGTAGTTCTGCCGATTTGACCCATGAAAAGTTCAAAACCAGCCATTATCACGCATTGGAGAAACAAAACAACGATGCAGACTTGTACTAACAATTGTTTGACACAATTAATAGTGGTATTTGCTTAAGATTGGGATCACAATTGTTTAGTCAAAACACTAAAACCATGGATCGATGGACACAGCAACATACGTACAGTAAGCTATTCTCGATCCATAGATTAAATCTATTAATTTCCTGGCTGGCCCATCAAAATCTGCTTGTTGACGATCATCCACAATTACATTATCGTTAACCTCATTTAATCATAGAAAATGGATCCATGAAATCATCACATAATTAATCATATCTTAGCATATATAGAAATGGATCGGTTCATGAAAAACTAACAGTGAAACGTCGTCTACTACATAAGCTATCTTACAAAACACACAATAAACATATCCCCTAGTTCGTTCACCAATTGATGACGATGACCCATCGAAATTCCGCGCCATCATTTAAAAATAGCGATGGCGGAATTTCACCACGAATGGTTGCCGACACGACACACACAAGAACGACGATGGCGACATTGCCGCGCGCGCCCATTTTCTTAGCTTGTTTCAAGCTGGGCGCGATGGAACTTTCTAGAAGCTTGGCACGACCCCGTAGGCCCCGGCGTCCACGTAGAAGCCGTCCCTGGCGTCGTCGGAGAAGGAGAGCCAGAACTTGGAGGCGGCGTCCGTGGCGTCGTTGGCGTCGGAGGCGCCGGCGCCGCCCGAGGAGGAGGAGGAGGAGGAGCCGCCGCCGGCGCGCTTGACGAAGCGGCCCTGATCCTGGACGCGCGCCTCGGCGTACGCCTTGCGGGACGCGTAGCGGATCGTCTTCTGAACTTGCGGTTCTTGCGCTTCTCGCGGTACCTCTGCACCCTCGCCTCCCGCTCCGCCGCCGCGGCGACCACGGCGGCGCCCGGGACGCCGATGACAGCGGCCGCGTCCGCCGGCGACCACGTGGTCGTCCATGCGGCGGCCTGCAGGCCAGGCTGCGCCCAACACAGCGGTGCGGCGCCGTGGTGGACGGGCGCCACGCCGTCCGGCAGGTATCCGCCACCGCCGCCGCCCGTGACGCAGGCCGCCGCGAGGTCGACGTCGGACAGCAGGTCGAACAGGGTCCTGCCCTCGGCGCCGCTATCGCTGGTGGTGAAGCTGTTCGACGAGCTGCCGTTCTGGGGACTTCCCAGCCCCTGCGCGTGCGCGTGAGCTTGAGCAGGCGCCGCCGCCCACGACGACGCCACGTCGATGTCGTCGGGCGCGAAGAGGTCGTCGTACACGCCGGACGCGGCCGCGACGGCGGCGGCGGCCATGGAAAGAGGCACGCGCTCGTGGCGCGACGCCAGCAGGTTCGCGGCGTGCACTGCAGCGTCGCAGGGCGTGCAGAGCGCCGCAGCGTCCGCCGCGCAGTACACCGCCGCGGCGCCACCGCAGACCGCGCAGGCGGCGGCGGCTCCCCAGCCGCTGGGCTTGTGCTGCCTTCGCTTCCCATCATCTCACCTTCTGTGTTTCTTTTCTTCTAGTTTCTTGCTTGCTCTTGCCTCAGCTAGCTTTCTTAGCTCTTGCGTTTGTGCTTGGCTTGTGTGCTCTGAGTGGGAAATGGCAGTGAGGTGCTGAGCTGTATTAATAGGGCCATGGAGGAGAAGGCGGGAGGTTAGGGAAGGTGGAGTTGGTGAATCGCTTAAGAGGACACGTGGAGCTCTAATGGCCGCGAAAAAACGTTGGCTGAGGGAGGCACAAGATGGTGTAATTTAGGGGGAATTGGTAGGTGTACTATGGTAGGTACCCTTGTTCCCTTGCCAAACCATCCATATACTTCCATACAGGTATGCAATTGTTACAGTGAAACCTTTTTTGACATTATATATTTCCCGACAAGACATACTCCTTCCCTTCTACAGTAATACATGCATTATAGTTTATACTTTGTCTTTATCATAAGTTATGCTACTAAGTTTAAAGGAATATGCACCAACGTTTCCAAATCTCAAATTGTTTCATTAACTAATCCATGAAATATATTTTTAAAAAGTGCATTTATTGAATTTAAAGAAGCTAATATATTTTTGCTAGCAACTTGATCAAAAGTTAGAAATACTTCACTTTGGCTTAAGTCAAAGTGAACTATGATTTGGAATAGAGAGAGTATATATATAAAAGAGTTACTCCTAGATATCACCATGTGCGGCATGATCGATTCTTGGATACACCATGGGTTTCATAGAGAACGTGTTTGGATGGTTGTTACAACAACGTAAAATCATTTGGATAATTGAAAACTAACTTCTATTTGGTGTTTGCCAATTGATCCATTACTTTGATGGAATTTTAAAATTCACAATGAATGTCTAAATATACAACATATAAGCCATGAATGTTTGAGATGCTCTCCCCAATTGTCTTTTAAGTGCTTCTACCATACCATAGCTGATCAAAATGGTTGCTTGCTTGCTTTTCAAAAAAAAAAAAAAAAAATGGTTGCTTGTCGTTTTTATTATCTCTATCGTTTGTATTGCCCCTCATGCCTTATGGGTGTAAATCATTTTGGATTTTCTAGATATATATTAATTTTTAATATGCATCTAGCTAGACATGATGTATATCTGGATGCATAGAAAAATCAATGTAACTAGAAAAGCAAAGGACTTATAATTTGGAATTGAGTGAGTATGAAATTGATGACATGACATATTATCATTCTTGTTCCTTTTTTTTGTAGTATAGAAACAAGTGGTCAATATATGTTAAGAGTATGATTTTTTTTTCTTAATGCAAAGTGTTTAATACTAGGAAACGCTTAGCAACGTTATATAATATAATTACATACTATTATGAGATATTTCATACTTGAACATGCCTTATGAGACTTGTGCTCTAGAATATCAAAATTAGAACGTGTTGATGAAGTTAATTTTGTGTCCATGATTATAGCAAAAAATAATGCATTGATAAACATTCCTTCATGGGACAATGGACAAAGAGGAAAGAAAGGTTCCCAATTCTTGATAACAGGCCGGCTGGCTTTACTAGCGTGTGGTACTAGTGCACATAGTGATTTGCTTGTAGCACTAGTTTAGTCCCGGGGGTGTTTAGCTAATCGGAGTGCTCCTGGTCAGACGGTAGAGGGCAGCTGTCCACTACTCGGCCTGGTCTGTGCCGACGTGGGACCCTCCTGTCCTATAGAAATCGCAGAAATTGATCCTGACGATGACGTGGCGTGCTCGTTCGTCCGGGATGTTATTGTGGTGGGTCCCGCAGACTTTTCCCTCCCGGGTGCACTACGTTAATTCAACGCGCTTAATTTAAAAACAGTGCGGGGTCTCGTCTTGGTCAGGATCAATTGCCGACGATGCTTGGCTTGGGTTCCTCGTCTCGTATCGTATCCCTGTTGCTAGTGCCCGAAACTCGGTTTTCTTGCTCTGACCTCTTCAATCCTGCCGTACAAGCGAGAAAAAAAAACTGTTAGTACCATCTTCCTTGCCGAGAAAAATAGTCATGCTCGCTCTAGCTAAGATTCTGTTTAGATGTAGTAGCCAAATTCGCATCAATCTAAACCCACCCAACTTACGTGAATTGAGGTAAATACGACAGCATCCCCGAGCAAGGCCTAAGGTGAAGTGAGGTATTAATAAGATGTATATATGCATAGAAGGGCTGATTATGGACCCCGTAATTTACGGAACCTACATCTAGGCGACAAGGAAGGAAATGGCGTCGTCAATCCCGATCTAAACCACCATGATGGTGGATCCGGTCCCCATCGCCGTAGACCACTCTAGCTATGGTATCCTCGCCGCCCTCGAGGACCAATCAACGGTGGCCTCACAGATCCCGGTCAGTCACTTCGGTGTCGTCAATCACAGACTTCGGTAATTTTTTTTCCCCTCTAGTGCTTTACCAATGCCTAGGTGCTTGGGTTGGGATCACTTTGTGGTTGCATTGCACATCGGTGCAGACATTTGGATGGGATCGCATGGTGGCATTTGGAGGTGGAAGCAAGCTAGACATGGAAGGGGCTTTTGCTTGCGTTCTGTGGATGGTGGACAGATATGTCGTGATCCTGAAGCCAATTGAGCAGAAGCTAGAGTCAACCCAATGTGCAAGGTCGACGACAGTCGCGTGCAACGGCCTCCGCCAGGCACAATGAGTCTTTTTTGCCTAAACTTTCGGGGCTATGGGCAGTTCGAGATATCCGTGAGCTTGCGGTTTTATTCAAGCCCATGGTGCTCTTCTTGTCAAAACGAAGATGAATGACCGGGAGGGATGTGGGTTCATGGACCTAGGCTATAGTGGGATCCCATATAGCTAGGATAACATTACAAAGTGTGGTGAGGAAAAACTCCGCCATGGTTATGGTGAGAAATCCTCGAACCTAACATTAAATACCAACCAAACTACTTCCTCGGCCACCAAAGATGAAGCGTAGCGAGTTAAGGCTGGCAACCAAACAACACCTAAGTAACAACTGTGACAAACAAGCCATAATAGTGTCTTGCGATGGAATTCAGCCTACCGTTGGCGGTGGTTATCTGTTGGTTACACCTTTGTCTTCAAACTAAGTCACTCAAGCATGCATGTATGAACCCACTATATATCACAAAAAAACATACAAATTATATACTATATATTAATAATGGGCTTGTGCGCGCTAGGCAACCTGTTCATGTTGCTCTGGCACAATGGCGTAGTTAGGGGGCTGGCAGGGGCCATGGCCCCCTAAGGTTTCCAAGCAAATTTTTTTACTAGTATAAGTCCATGATTTTTATTTATTCCATCTTAATATAAACAAAAATAAGTTTTTCTAGATAATTAACTTTGATGTATGTGTAGTAATTTTTACTAGTATAAGTCCTTCTAGATATTTAAATCATACAAAACATAATTAAATAATATTACGAAGCACATTAGAAGGACTGAAACATAGACATCAAAGTTTACAAAATCATCTCGGATGCCTTATCATAAAAGGGTTATTGTGTACCACTAAAAATAGTGTCTTTGCTCCAAGAGTGTATATAAAAATGCGAGTACTCGTGTCAAGTCGATAAATTAATAGTCAGCATGAAATATCTAAGGTAACTCGATGTGCTCATTTTTTACAAGTTGGATTTGCTCGGCCTCCTTATGAATAATACTGGCTCTGCCACTGCTCTGGCACACTTGGATATTCGGAACAAGGTAATACATGAAAAGACAAATCCTTCTGTTGCTTGCTCAGTCAAATTTCTTACACGCTATATGCAATCATTGCTTGTTTATCCGACAACAAAATGTACATGTGGATCTGAAAGGAAAACAAAATCTGATACCTTAGATATGTAACCAAGGGAAGACGGAAGGTGCAAAAACAAACTACGGTGGGTCCTGCCATTGCAGGGTACCTTCAAGATTAATGTGGACGTTGATTTTAATCCGTGCTCCGGAGATGCTGTTGTGGGAGTGGTAGTCAGAGATTGGGAAAGAGTTCTCAAACTAACAGCTTGACGTACTGCATGCCTGGAGGGGATCAATATGGCGCTCAGGTGGCCGGATGTTCCCATGGTTCTTGAATCGGATTGCCAAACGGTGGACACCAAAGTCCATGGCAAGAAGCATGATCGATCCATCATTTGGCAGGTTATTGCAGAGATACGTGCTCTAAGTGATGAGTTATGTAAGCTGGATATAGTTAAGATTAGTAGGGATCAAAATTGTGTAGCACCATGAATTGGCGCAGTTTGCTATTAGGTCTAAGGATTTTCAGTGTTTTTTTGTTTTTTTATTTCCAGAGTGGGTTATGTCCCTCACTTGTAAGGATATTACTTAATGTTTAATAAATTCTTGTTTCACAAAAAAATAAAGTCGTGTCCGTGCTACTTGGTCTAGAGGTTAAAGTTGCTGTTTTTGTTGAAACACATTGCTCTAGAGTAAGGCCTTGTATTCATTAACCAGAACTCAGCATAATCAGCGATTTATTACCGAAGTTTTTGCAATGTCTGGAAGATTCTGCAGCCATAACAACGACTGGCCTGTGACCCAAGACATTCCAAACTTTGAGCTTACGTACGTTGCTATTAGAAGTAGTTAACATCAGATCGATTAATATGACCTCTCTTAAACTAAACAAACACGAATCATTAGCGAAGAGGCACACATCCATCCCCTGCCCCCGGGATAAGCTAAACAATGGCGCCGCCACTCGAGCGCCTTGGTGCGGAGCGGCTACCAGTTTAAAATTTTCTGTTCTTTTTTTACCCCGAATGCATCAATGATTGATCGAACCGGCAAGATAAAAAGGTGAAAAAAGAAAAGCCAGCTGTGTTGCATGAGTAATAATTTCCAAAAAAAAAAAAGGTGCAAGCCGTGGCGCACTCGCATTAGCTAGTGCGCCGTCGTCGTCGCCGTGTTCGACGGGCGAAGCGGGAAAGGCAGGCCACCTGAAAGTCAACGGGGGTCTACTGCGTTGACTTGTGCATGCTCTCGCCTGTCACGCACGCGAGCGGCCATGTGCATGGCGGAGGTCGACACGTGTCCTTCTGGAACGTTCGGATGGATGGAAGCTACTGTGCCCGGGCCCACAGGGCCCGCGCGGAAAAACTAAACCAGCTGGAGCTGAGGGGCGGTGCCCAGTGCGTCACGGCGCCGGCCTAGTGCCACGTCGGACTGGGAGGGCGGAGCAGCGACCAATAGGAAGAGAGGGTTTCGGATGATGACGTCGGCGAAGCGCACTGGTCTTTTTTTCATTTGTTCTTCTCTCTGCAATGGACGGTAGTGCACCTGGTCAGAATTACTGTATATATAAATAGTACTGAGTACACTGTTAGGATTAGGACCCGTGCTCCAAGTACTATTTTTCGTTTCTCTGTTCGTTTTGGTTAGGTCGATTGGACAAAACAAACCGTCCACGCCTAGATTTTTAGATCCTTTTGCCCACAATTTTGTGAAAAAAAGGTCTGGTTGTTGACCGAGAGTGACGGGTGTGCTTGAGCACTGGGGTAATCGTTTCAAGGTGATTGGCTACATGCTGTAAATTACTAGTAGTTGCTTTCCAGCTTAAATGATCATGAGCTGGAGCTCACATAATCTAGCCCTACGTACCCGGCCGGCTAACGCGGGCGCACTCAAAACCGAGGAAACGCCAACTGCACCAGCTGCTTTAAAATTACCGCTACTGGGCACTTGCATTGTTAACAACGTTTGTTACTATATAGTAAACCTCAAACTATAGTACAATCCTTTTGTGAGAACGGAATGTATTTTGACCACGTACGCCTTGTGGATCTATTTAATTTATTTACATGAATATTATAAATAAAAAGGCACATGGAAAAAGATTTGTCTTTATATATTTAAAATAGAGAGAGAGTATAATTCTAACTCATTGTACCATTTTTTATCCAAATTGAACATACTAAAATATTTTGTAATTAAAATGTACTCCTCCCGTTTCAAATTGGAAGTCGTTTCGACTCTTTTGGTACATTTATTTAGTTATTTATTTAGATACAATAATATGTCTACAAACGTAGCAAAATGAATGAACCAAAAAAGTAAAACGACTTAGAATTTGGAAGGGATGGAGTAAAATGGTATACTTCAACCAACCTCAAAATCAAGTCACTATTTATCATTAGACTAGAGAGGGTAAAATTAGCTTGTTCCAGTAAGTTATCACTAAAAGTGCATGATTTGAGACAAACCCAAATGTGCTGGTGGAAATGTCACAACTGAGAGCTTGATTTGATAAGGGTCGGCTGGGATTTCACCGAACTAGTAGTAGAGGCCCTTGTTAACCTTTTTTTTTTTGTCTGATTGATTGATTGGGGTGGATGAGTGTATGGTAATCAAACTGGCAGCAACCCACGGTTGCCTTTTTCGGCACGTCCCACTCTTCGCCTTATCCTCAAGATTTTCTCTTTTTTTGGGAGCACTACATTGGAGCACAAGAGGTTGGTGACTTGGTGTTGGCTTTATCCTCCGGGTCCTGTGATTCCAGAACGTTCCAGCCTTCATTCCTGCCCCTTGAAGCCTCCAAAGAAACAGGACTCCGGATCTGCTGCGCCTTTCGGCATTAATCACAACCGAGTTTTTGTCCTCTTCAGCTTTCATTCCGCCGGTTGTCACAACAGAATTAGTAGATATTTTCACAGCCAGTAGAGTCTAGTGGCTCTTGGCCCCCTAGCATATCATGCATTTCATCGATTAGTTACCCTGTTAGCTGGATAGTTTCTGCGGCCGGTAAGCGGACTGATGTTAATTTGTTACGAGAAAAAATATTATATCATAGAAGTTGGACCGTTAAGTTCAAGCGAATAGGGTAATAAACATAGCAAACGATTACAGTGTCATTAGAAAAAAAAAAAATCTTAGATGGTGTATGACTTGCGGTTAGAGACTTGGACCTAAGTTTCTTTATTTTTCAAAAATAAATTTAGGACCCTACATGGTTCGGCTGTATATAATTTAATAAATGAAACAAAACTCAGATTTTCGCACAAAACAAGAGAATTGTCAGCACGACACTTTTTCAAAAATAAATTTAGGACCCTACATGGTTCGGCTGTATATAATTTAATAAATGAAACAAAACTCAGATTTTCGCACAAAACAAGAGAATTGTCAGCACGACACGTGTCCTACTATGGATGACATTATCATGAAAGGCACGTTAGCCTTTTGGCACGCGATTTATTCAAGGGCCAAGTCGTTAAGTACGGCAGCTGATGTGAGACGACAGTTGAACAGTCGCCGCCCGTGGTGCAAAACTGCAGTCTACCTCTACAGGTAAGACTTGCCGTTCGCGCAACAAACCTTTGCTTTCAGGTGACGTCCCTGCTGACGTCAATTCGCAGATCTCTTTGTCCCGTCAGGCTCAGGCGGAGCTGGTTTTGTGCGATCTATCGTTCTATGCCAGCCTGGACGCCCGGGCCTACATGCAAATCTTTTCCTGCCACCGGAAGGATCAATTATGAAAACAACAGTACTCTCCCAAAGCGAGAGAACATACTAGACTTTTCAGAATTTCGCACTCGTAATTCTCCGAAAGCCAAAGGAAAACATAATACCGATTTTTCATAATTTCGCACTCGCATCCAAACTCCCCAAAAGTACTCCTACATTCGAAACTTACGATTATTTTATTTTATAATTGTATATCAGTCCCAGTACAAACTTTTCACAAATGAGTAACCACAGGTGTCTAATTAAACTTTCATTGCGACATCTTGCAACAGTTTCTGTAATAATCCATCTGCCACAGTTTCTGTAATAATCCATCTGCCGTACTTGAAGTAAAAAGTGGGCCCCGTTTAGAGCCCCGGGGACGAATTTTGCACGGTACACTGTAGAAGACATTTCGTTTGTTAGTGGTAAATATTATCCTACCACGGCGTAATTAGGCCAAAAGAATCGTCTCCATGAATGTACATCTAAACTGTATAATTATTTTAATTTTGTATCTATATTTCGTACTCCATACATGTTACCTACGATGGATGTGATGGGGAATCTTTTTTGCATAATGAAATTTGGGAGGAATTTGGGGATCTAAACACACCCGTGGTAGCAAAGATTAAAAAAATTGTAAAAGTGTTAGCAAAAGGTGCTTAAGAAAAGTAAAAGGTACAAATGCGGTGCAGTCACTGCTCGCTGGTAAGACAAGGTAGAAATGTGGTACGCTTAATCATTGGGGAAAAGACTTTGTCACAATCCAGGTAAAGACACTGGCACAGTTTGCTCATCATTTTCTACAGACCTATTCTTGATCTCAATATGGGGGTACATCTAATGTAGTATCCAAAAAACTTTAACAAGCACTTTACAGATAATTGATGGTAGTGTAGAACTTCTGGAGTTAAAACAAAGAGAATGGGATTTGCACGCTGACTTGCAAGGAAATGGGCAGCATCAGCTCTATCCTTTACCATCCAGCAAGTGATTCATGACATGGAGATAGAGGCTCCTAATTAGCTGCTTCCAGATTTAAGTGTGTTACTGAGCCTGCAATAATAGCCAACCATAAGTTGCTTCCTACAATGATGCCTCCACGTGTCTCAATCATCACATAAATGCGTAAGCATGTTTTTGTTGTAATAATTAACAGAAAGAACTACAGCCTGATCATAGGACATGGGCAGTACAGCCACTACTTGATAGCACAGGAAGAACAATTTTAATTGGTGATAGAAATGATTTATTAAAGACACTTATTGACTTTTGGTCATATCTTGTCATTTTGCAATGCAGAAACATCCGTGGGACATGAAACTTTGACCCCCACTTACCAGTCCAAACCTTCGAAGAGCCCCTCTCCTTTTATTGCAGATGTTTTGAAAATCGCCCATTGGCGGCTCTTAATCTTGTGCAGTTCTAATGACTCTGTAATGGCAGCATCATCGAGTGCACCTGGAAGATCCTGCATGAAAAGAACTGGCATGTCAGATAAAATGCAAAAAACCACGAGATACAGTAGAGCTGTACAGGTATAACATAAGGCACAAGTTAAAGCAAGTGTCTTCTGGAAATGAGTACACCATGCTGAATTATATTTGTATTGCACACATAATTGACAAGAGTGTGCAAGCTATACGGATAGACCAATGGTTGCAAACGATTTTTTATGAAAGAGACAAACACTTGAAACAAATATTACAGTTACACTTCATATACATGTATCTTAAAGCAGGGAGCTTGTGTAGTAGGCAAAAGAAAACTATATTACCAAAACAGAGTACACCTTATATTGAAATTAGTACAGGACAAGTGAAAATATCAGCATTTTAGGCATTGAAGTGCTGACTGCTGATGCCTATGTCAACAATCATGCATTCTGATAATCATGGAAAATGCAAAATCCACAACAGTATGATAAAATCAAAATTCTTCTTTTTACCTGCTTATTTGCATATACAAGGACAACTGCACCTTTAAGCTCATCCTCCTGCCATGTAAAGGCATGCATCAAATCAGTAAATGTAACAGATTTAAGGGCACCTCGTGCTACTAGACTTTCTTATTAAGAGAAAAATAGCCATTCAGTAAAAGAAATTCAGATTGTAGTTCTGCCACAAGTGAGAATTAATGGCATATGCACCCTGGCTAAGATTTCTAAGTTCCAAATGTCAAAATATTCACAAAAGTATCGTTCAAAACTAGTAGAATTTTCTAGATATGATACTCTGCTCCAGATTGAGTCATTCTGGGCTTTATTATAGAAAAGCCAGAACGACTCACAATTTGGAAAGGAGGGAGCATTACCCAGTGATACTATCAAACGGTAAAATCTTGTTACCACTTACCACCCATGCGCCACCAATATCCCATACCGCTACCAGAATCAAATACATATTAGAATTAGATAGATCAACAGGAATCATGCATTCCATAATATCATGCAACACTGCCTTGAAATACATTCCATAATATCATGCATATCAGCAAATCACATAATACAGTATTTAACCAGGATGAATAATCATTCCTTCCATTAATGAAATGTTTTGATCTTTTCACTTCTTCTCAAATTGGCAAGAAATGTTAAATCTAGGTCAAATAGGCCAGGAAAAGTATACCAGATTGTTTGGTGTAAAGGAGGATCTCATGATGGTGGAGCATTACCTCAAGGATGGCATGGAATTCTTCTTTTGCTGTTACAAGCCTATCTGTATCACTTGAATCAACAACATATATGATAGCCTGGGTGTTTGGAAAGTAGCACCGCCAATATGGCCTGAAATGCACATATGGCAAATATATTGATGGAATATTAATTAAATGTATTAGTTCATGGAAAAAATGCATCATGCTAAAGTAACAATTCTGGTTCTGATATTCAAAAGCACAGGAAGGGCAATGAAAATTCAAACTAGCTGACATGTTGATCTTATCTAAGAAACCCAGGAAGTCTCAGGATTCAAGAAAAATTCAGTCTATAAGTCATAAAGGATCCCTCCAAAACTTGTATACAATTATAAAAAGGAAAAGTTCTTATATACGACTAGTACAATACTTGAAATGCCCTCATGTTTTTTTCCCCTAAAACAGTGCTCACGTGGAAAGAAATACAGAAACAACAATATCGGCAACTGAGGATATCTTACAAAAGCATCTAGACATGTTGTCGTATAGACTATCATATCTTGTTCACATTTTTTACTATCTCCATAAACTAGTTCCACTAGAGTTACTAGGATGCAACTACACCACATTTTGAAGATGAGTTGGATGCACTACATCTGGGACTATTTTTCATTGTGTATCCACTCCTCTATGCAGGAATATGTTATATATATTGTGCCACCAAATTATGAAATGATCCTAGGCCAAAACATAACAACTCTTGGGATCATATTGTGCCAGCCTAGATCAACTGGTTGATGGTGTACTGGTGCCATCAATGAGACTTTGTTCTGGTGAAATTGGGTGCCTATTTCCTATTAACATAAAGCTGCCTAGTTCTTCCTATCTTTGTCTAGCTTTTACTTAAGGAGAACACCAGGGGCATGTCTTCCCATGGCCGAGTTCTTTTTTATGTCCATGTTGGCAAGGATCAACCTAAAAAGATCACATCCAAGACAGGCACGATGTACAGTATGCAGTAGTACAGGCTTCCATATAAAAAACAAGTAGATTAAGATATTTTCAGCATGATCTGATCTAAACAATTCAATCTTAGTAAAAGCTTGATCGTTACATGGTTTGGGAGACATTAAATGCAGATTGATGAAATTCAGATTCGTTCAGCAATGGGAAAAAGAGAAGCCCTTATATTTATTAAACATATCTGTTCTTATAGCCTAATGATTTAGCTTGTCGAAACTGAAGTGCCAGGGCACTAAGACGGTATTATGTCCACCAATTACTTAATACAATTAACAAAAAGGTAGTAGTAGAATACCTCAGTGGGAACTGTTTTTCATCATAATTAAATAAATGGAATAGTACTATTTGCTTTAGAAATGACAGTTGAGTTTAATATGATGATAAAGAGCCAGTACCTGATGCTTGTTTGACCACCTGTTGAGAAGAAAGTTGGTGTTAATACTGAAAGATGGATATTCTGAAGGACTAAAAAATAATACAAGTACCAACAAGGTTAAAGTGATGGTGCTGAAAAGTTAGCTGTGACTTCAAATTTGCAGTTTAACAAGTAGTTTACACACTACAACTGTGCAATGAAAAAAAAAAAAAAACCGCAACCATGGGGTGTCAAACCCAGGACCTGGGGAGTGCTACTCAAGCCACCAAACCAGCTCCGCTACAGGCCCTTTTGCCACTTTTCCACATGACCACATCCCATGTACTTCTGATCTCCTCACCCCGATCCAGCAGAGGCAACCATGGGTCCAGCTCATCCCCACCTCCTTCGAGCTTTCACGCATCCACACCCTCTCCAAGCTCAAGGCCCCCTGGCCTTGAAGCTCTCCAAGCCCGTCAAGGCTTGTTGAGCCGTAGCACTAATCTATCCAAGCTCATAGACTGCACCAATATGCACAGGCCATCCTTCCAGATCACAGACCCAAGGCCAACGCTAGCTGTGGTAAATGGCCAGCGGCGGCTGCCGAACCCAAGGCAGAGAACCTACATGGCTGTGGCTTCATCTCCAACTCCCTCACCGTGGATATTTTCCAAAAGATTAGAGCGGCCCTGTTCAGCCCCACCAAGAAGCCAGCCGGTGATGCAAGTCATGGATCATATTGGGGTTACCCACCAGCACGCCACCGGGCACAGGAGCAGCGGCCTGTCCAACATCACCAACTCTTTGGAGCAGCACAGGTGGAGATGGAACAGCTGTGCGGCAGCAAAAGAAATGGATGGGATATGGGAGGTAGAGGCTGGCGGCAGTGGAAAAAAGCACCCCCTCAGTCCACTTCCAGCTTATGGTCCTCTAGTTCAATCCGTAGCAGCACCCCTAGAAGTCCAAAAAAATTTAACGTTTGGGAAGTGAAGCAGCTTAGAAAACTGCAAATAAGTTGCGTCAAACAGGGTCATAGTGTTACATGCAGTGGCAAAGCTTGTTGCCACAGTTAGTAGGTGGGTTGGCTGCAGCAATGATTCGAAGATGAATTAAGCCCTTCCAATGGGGTATTTACTCCCTCCATTCCAAATTGTAGTTCACTTTGACTTTTCTAGATACATTGATTTTGTTATTACTTAGTTACTAGATACATAGCAAAAGAAATGAATCTAGAAAAAAAAAAGTGAACTACAATTTGAATAGAGAGAGTAGTATTTACAAGCATAATTAGTGATATGGCTTAAAAATACTCCACGGGTCTCTAAAGTGGCACTTGAGTTGATGATTCTAAACCAAGGTAACAAAACAGACACTACTAGATGGAGATGACAACTCGTGCAGACTTTTGACTAAAGCATACAGAATGAAGTGTCATTTCAATTATCTTACATAATCAGTATTTTAGCTCACTCTTGCTGAGTTTCAATTGCCCTTCTCACATAATAATAGTCTCTATAAGTTTTGGCTCGAGATCAATCAATCAGAATGCAAAAGAAAGCGGCAACTCACCGAGATCCCATACTTGGAACTTGATGTTGTTGTACTGCACCGTCTCCACGTTGAACCCGATTGCTGCAACAAAACACACACACAAGGCATCACAGCAAATCCAACAACTCCAACCAGCAAACAGGAATGACGGGTGGGTAAATCAGAACTCACTTGGGATCGTGGAGACGACCTCTCCCATCTGCAGCCTATCTGTGATGAAACGAACCAAAACCACACGGCGGAAGGATCAGAATCTGGGGAACCCTCGCGGAACAGAATCGCAGATCCGCGGCGGAGACTCGAGGAGCGAGAGGGGACGGAACGGGCGGGGTGCGACTTACAGAGTATGGTGGTCTTGCCGGCATTGTCCAGGCCGAGGACGAGGATGCGAGCCTCGCGGTTGCCGAAGACCGACGAGAAGAGCCGCGTGAACACGATACCCATGGCGACGCTCGCGGCCTGGCACCCGCGGCGGCGCAAGGGGTTTCGGGGCGCTGGGCACGGCGCCGAGGGAGATCTGGGATTCTGAGGGAAGGGGTGGAGGAAGATCTGGGAAGGAAGGAAAGGGAGGAGGACGGAAGTGAGCTGGCGCGCGGAAGACGAGAACGACGACTCCGCGACCGGGAGGAGAGGGGACTGCTGGGGTCTGGTGAGAAAATAAAAAGAGAAGGGCGAATGTGTTTTTTTTTTTTTTTTGACTTTTATTATGGGTTTATTAGGTGAAGAATTATGGCACATGCGTTGTTATGGATGAACAAAAAAATTAGAGAGGTGTTAAGGGGCTCACAATCTTGTGGCAAAAAGATCCGGGTGCGACATTATCTTGGATTATTTCGAATTTTCCAAATTAGCATTAAGTGATAAAACGTCAAGGCGTTTGATGATAGCGGTGTCGGCGGGCATGGCATGGCAGCTAGCCGGGGAGGTAGCGGCGGTGCCTAGGGCGGCGCGGCGCAAGACGGGAGGGGCGGCAATGGGCGTTGGGAGCCGAGAGCAGGAGTGGGGAATATTTTCTTTATTTGCATGTTCCCTAAAAGATTACATCATTCTTGTTTATATAGCTCTCCCCAAACTTGTATCTCAAACAATGGCCCTGTTTGGATACTCTAGCTGGGCTAGAGCTAGAGCTAAAAACTAACTCTAGCTCTAGCTCTCAAGGTGTTTGATCCATGGGCTAGTTTGATACTAAATTCAACTTTTCAATCTTTTGTTACATTTACATAGACTTTCCAAAGAGGATTTAGTGTGCCTAATTCCTGTGTGGCCTCTTCTGCTCACGAAGGAACGACCATAGATTGTTGTGATTTACCTCAATTTCCCAGTTCATGAATGAAACAACAGCATCACCTACACCGAAATATGATCGATCGAATTCATTCCACCACCAATGCATTTGTTTCTTTCTTTCTTTCTTTTTTATTGATAAGAAGCATTTTCGCTACCAGCTAGCTCACAACAAATCGACGAAGCTTACGACATTGCGAACGGAGCTCAAAGATCCGAGCTTGCTTGCGGAAGCGACGACGATGGCCGTCGTGCGGTTCACTTCACTTGGCGCCGACGCCGAGCATGAGCTCCAGCTCCTTGGCGGTGAACTCGTCGAACTCGACCTCCACGGGGCCGCCGCCCCCGATGGCCGTCGTGGCGCTTCACTTCACTTGGCGCCGACGCTGAGCGCGTGAGCTCCGGCTCATGGCGGTGAACTCGTCGAACTCAATCTCCACGGGGCCAGTCGCCCGCCGCCCGATGTCCGCGCGGCATCCATCCCGTCTAGCTCCATGGACTTGCAAAGCGGACGCTTGTCTTGGCGGCACGATAGGCCGAGAACGACGGCGGCGCGGCGGATTGGAGGCAAAGCGTCTTTGGCGGCGCAGCCTAGTCTGCGGCGGCGGGGGGATCGTGATCGCGAGAGGAAAGGGAGGGAACGGAACGGTGCAGGGATCGGTTCGCGGCAAAGAGAGAGAAAATGTGTTTTTAAGGTGGGCCCATCGGAACTAGCCCCAATTAGCACCCCGGGAGGGGGCTAGTGATTTTAGGGTGGGCTAGTTGCATCTAGCCCAAACTAGCCCTCCCCCGTTTGGATCCCTTTGCGGCTAGTTGAACCAAAACTAACTCAAACTAGCTCTAGCCCATGGATCCAAACAGGGGCCAATATAGGTTTCCTTATGTTTTAGAATAACTTTTACAAACAAACTCTTATTCTTTCCTAATAGGAGATTTCTTTATAGCTTGAACTTGTGTTATGACATCTCCCCGCCGTTCGATGAGGCGACGCGTCCCACGCGTCGGCTAACCAACCAAGTAGGAGCGTAGACTATTGTGGTGGAATCAGAGTGTCGGCGATGCCACACCACACCGAAAAGGTCCTAATGGCTAAAGGGGGGGGGGGGGGTGAATAGCCTATTAAAAATTCCTTCAACAACACTAAGCAAGGTGGTTAGTAAATAAGATGGCGTAGCAAATAAGCAATGCTTCAACTAGCTAAGCAAGTCACGAGTCAATTCTAATGTCTCTAAACCACACAAGGGCTAAGTCTCTACCTTTACTCCTAGGTGAACAAGCAAGACTAACTAGTTCTACTTCTAGGAGCTAAACAAGACAAGCAAGAGAGACTAAGCTACACAAGCTAAACAAGTATACTAGCAAAAGTAATGCAAAGGAGCTAGAATACAATACCACCGCGGAGTGTAGAGGATGATGCCAATCACCGTGTACAATGAGAAATCTCCAACGAGCTCAAGACAATAGACACGATGATTTTTCACCGAGGTTCACGTGCTTGCCGGACGCTTAAGTCCCCGTTGTGGCGACACACTCACTTGACGTGTGCTAATCTTAATGGCGGTGCCAAAACCCCTATGGGCGCTCAAGCAAACGATCACAAGAGAGGGTCCAACAAGCCACGAGCAATCCACTAGTGCTCCTTTTCGCGAATCTCCCGCGGGTAAGGAACGACCCCTCACAATCACCACCCCGTGTGGCCTCAAACAAGCTCCACTTGAGCTCAACACCGCCTCTTGCTCCAAGCCGCTAGGGAACCGGGGTAAATTCCCAAGAAAACAAGAATCCCGCTGGCTTCTCAAGGATGAAGTGCCTCTAGATGCAACCGATGATGCAATGCACTTCTATCACTCTCAATCTCACCAAGAATCTGAAAGTTAGTGGTGAAGAGATGAGTGGAGAGGAGTATCAAATGCTCACTAGCAAGTTGGAAGCTTCAAATGTGCAAGAGAGGTCCCAAAGAACCAGCCAACCAAGTATATATAGGGCTCCTCTCGAAATGGAGCCGTTGCTCCAAAAAATTTGCTCTCTGCGCATTGACCGGACGCACTGACCGAACCAACAGCGGCTCCCGCCGAGGGTCCTGGCCGGTGCTTCCTGGCCGCTACCGACAAGGGTTGGGCCCACAAACCGTGCCCTCCTCCACGCGTCCGGTCACCGGTTCCGGTCGACACCGGAAGCATCCGGTCCAGGGTCCGGTCGGTGCGTCCGGCAAAAACGCGGCTGCAGAGCTCTCTGCCAGACGCACTGACCGGACGCTCCGGTGAGTGCTTCCGGCCGATGCCGAAGCGCCGTCCGGTCACCCCAATGACGGTGATCTTCATCTTTTTCTTTGCTCTTTGCTTCAAACTTGCTTCGCCTCTTGCCAAGGGTTGCCAACACGTCGAAGATGACCACGTTAACACCAATGTTAGCACGTCGAGATGTTAGGCAAGATCGAAGTTAATGCTCTCTTGTCCTAAATGCAATATGCAAGTCAATTGGACCTAGAAGCACTTCACCAAAGGATTGTCGCGACATTCCCTCTTGATAGTCGGCTATCTATCCTATAATGTGATCACACGCTCTATCGTGTCTTGATCACCGAAAGGAAAACCCTATCAAGTATACCTTTGCCTTGATCTCCGGGTTCCTCTCAAGCCGATCACCGAGCTTGACGATCCATCAAGTCCACCGACATTGTCCATGTTCATGATCATCATGCTCCTTGTCATCAACCTAATCCTATCTCAAGTCACACACTTAGAGCAAAGGATTAGTTCACAAGTGTGTCATCAATTTCCAAAACCAAACATGAGATTTCAACAGCTTGAGGTGTCCCATCCTATCATGGAACTCATTGACGAAGAAAGCATCATCGTCGAAGCCGAAGTCAAAGTGTAGCTGCCCAAAGTAGATGGAGAAGATGTAGCTGAATGGTGGCTGCACATCGGGTCTGTCGAGTCGTGTTGTCGCCATGACGGAGCCACTCATGACCCCTATGAGGTAGAGCGTCTGTGGGAATGTCGTGGAGCTCTCCATGGAGTAGATCGTACCAACCTCCAGCTGCATGTGTATGTGCCTGCAGAAGGTGTGTCGCGTCGAGGAGACTGGTGTGGACGTGAAGCGAAGTAAGCTGTCGTAGAGGAGATCACTCGTAGTTTGCACCGTCAGGCCGACCTGGTGGACATCGGCACCTAGAGAGTCCACTGTCATGTTGTCGACGTGGATGAACTCGTTGACGTTGCCGTCGAATAGAAGGATCGTGGCGCCATGCATGTTGACGTTCAACCGTCGTCCCATCAGCAAGATGCTTGTTGGGAAGGCGTGCTGAGCTGGCTCCAACGTCGGGAGGTGAAAGCCCACCGCAAGAGCGTGTGCTGGAACTCCTTGCTGTAGTAGTAGGTCTTGCAGGAGGGATGAAGCTACTAGAATGTAGTAGCGGTGGGTGTACCTGATGATGTCATTGTACATAGACCACTCTAGAGTCGCGGTTGCAGCTCGATGGTTGTTGCTATCATCTGGAGGTGCTTGTTTGTCGAGGTGGCGAGTCGGAGCTCAGCGAGAAGGTCGAGGGCGACCTGGTCATTGATGGCATCCATAGTCACCGCATGATGTTGCGGCCGGGTACAAGGGTGTCGGTAGCATTGTTAGAGAAGCTTAGAGCGAAGCTGTGGGCGAGGCGTCAAAGTCCTGTGCGAGGCGAATTGCCACGTGCATGTAGCATGGCTCTTCGCTCTGAACTGCCTCCCAAAGAGGCGAGCGTAGACCACTGATGAAGAGGTGCACGCGATGGAGTGGACTCAGAAGTTCCAGGCTCCTGGCATAGTCCTCGAAGGTGTTGATGTAGTCATTCAGAAGTTATGTCGTAGTTCCCAAAAGCCATTGGTGGTGGGAATCGTCCCGGTCTCCGGATACCACGTGTCACGTCGCCTTGGAAGGGTGCCGTTCCAGGACGCCGACGGGCGCTGGTGTCATTCTAGGACGCACCTCGTTGGTCGCCTTCACGCCGATGGTGAGCAACCCCCAGGATGGCGACGTTCTACTACGGGCCGCGGTGGCGTGATCCTAGACTTCGGGCACGTCGGTGTCGCGGCTGGCGGCCCGGCCCGCCGGTAGGTAGTGGGGATGCATTCCGAAGGCGGCAGTTCAGCGTCAGGTTCAACGGCGACAAACAACGCGTCGCCATGGTGCCCAAGAGTTGCTAGCTAATACTAGCGGCCTAGCGTAGCGGCGGTGTCTTTGGACTGATGAGTCGTCCAAAACCAAAAGGGCGACTTGTGTTGTTCTTGTCTGTACTGATACTTTTGCAACAATGCAGGTGCCGTTGAATTGTGTGTGCACTGCTTGTGAGTGTTGACCTTGGCGTTTTTTTTTCGCTTCGAGAGGTAAAATTGTCCTTTTACTTATCACTTAGGGCAGCTACAACACAGGCAACACGGAGCTATTAGCCTCAGCTACACATAGACTTCATGTGGACAAAGAAAAAAAAATAAAACTACTGTGGGACCGACAGCTTGCATGGTTCTCTCCTGAAAAAGGCAACCAGCTGTTGTCCTTTCATCGTACTCCTGCACATCAAAAAGTTGAGGCATGCAACAACTTTTTCTCTTCTCTCTCCCACGAGACCACCATCCAATCGCCCACACCGCACTCTTTCAGTGTTCTCCTCTCGCTTTTGTCGATGGAGCTCATACTTCCTCTATAGGCTATCACTGGCATCTGAGGCCACCATCAAAATGACATGGACCATTGATGTCGAGGTGGAGGCTATGGCAGTTCGCCACTCTAGCGCCGTTGGAGAACCCCTTAACACCTCCAACCGCCAAAAGCTAACGGAAAGCCATCGAGGTAACAAAAAGTTTCATAAAACTAACTTTCTTAAAAAAACGGCCTAATACCTAGAGGGTGATTTTTCCAAAGCCATAGGATAATTGTCCCTCACAGTCACAAGTCACAACGCCAAAAAAAAAAAAAAAAAAAGCAAACGCAAACGAAGTCTAAAATCTAGCGAGCTCCCGCGGTCCCGCCGCCTGCTCCCCGGAAAAACGGCTGAACCCTAAACCCTCCCGCCGCCTCGCTTCACCCCACCCATGGCCACCGCCGCCCGCGCCGCCCCTCCCTCCCGGCCCCACCTTTCTCTCCATTCCTCCTCCCGCCGCAGCTCCCGTCTCTCCCTCACGCCCTCCTCCGCCGCTCGCCTGCGCGGCGTCGCCGCCGGCACCTCCGCCGCAGCGCCGCCGCAGCAGCAGGTCACCACGCGCCTGGGCGACGTGATCGAGGCGCAGCAGTTCGACCGGGACGCGCTGAACGAGATCTTCGAGGTGGCGCGGGAGATGGAGGCCGTGGAGCGGGCTCCCACGGCGCCCCCAGCCGCGTCCTCGAGGGCTACCTCATGGCCACGCTCTTCTACGAGCCCTCCACGCGCACGCGCCTCTCCTTCGAGGCCGCTATGCGGAGGCTCGGCGGGGAGGTGCTCACCACCGAGAACGCGCGCGAGTTCTCTTCCGCCGCCAAGGGGAGACACTCGAAGGTGAGTGAGCTACTGAGCTTCAGCTGCCTTGTTGAATACGTTTGATTTTGTATTAGTGACGGTGAGGGAGTTGTTGGAGTGGAAACGTTGGTGTCTCCACTATATTATGTTTGCTGTTGAGAGCGGTTGGTGCTTGAACACATGCGACTAGGTGAGGAAATGAGCATGCCAAGCTTTCTACCAACATATCGGTTTCCTATTTCTGTTTTGGGAACCATTGCTTGCCGCCTGTCCTGTTAACAATCGCCAAATTTCCATTTCTCTCAAATTTTCACTTCTGAATTAGTCAAATTTGAGATTAAAACTGGATTTAATTTACACAGAAGTTAGATGATGCTGTGGATTTCCTCTTCCGTTGTAGAATTAAATAAATTTGCTCTTAAGTTAGAATTCGGACAGACTTTTACCAGTTTCTGTATCTTGAGAGCGAATTTGAGGTTACTAACCATGTGTATCCATGATGCAGATACAATAAGAACCGTTGAGGGATATTCTGATATTATTGTTCTGAGACATTTTGAAAGTGGAGCCGCAAGGAGAGCAGCAGATACTGCGAATATTCCTGTTATTAATGCAGGTGATGGGCCAGGGCAACATCCAACCCAGGTAAATGTTCAGTTTCTGACCCTCCTTCCATCTGTCTTAAAAGAGTAGTGTCAATTGTCATCCATGGAGGTTAGCTCCTGAGACAGTGATTTTTGAGTTTTCTAATCTTGGCACAAGAGCTAAAAACTGCATTTTAGTGAGTGATGGTCTAGTCATTGGTTGGGATGTTGCGAAGTTATCACAAGCGACAATGACCTATTTGATGGCTATTTTGAAGTCTGGGTCCATTGGGAGGTTGAAAAGGATAGGAAACTGCACTTGGACTCGAGGATGGACACTCCTGCAAGGGCTTAGCCTGGATATTCTAGCATTTTCTGGATATTCTAGCATTTTCTTCACATAGTTTCTGTCTGTGTTTCTGGACCTGGCTGATAGTCCATTAAGTATTGCATTATATGATTGTACCGTTGGAAGAATGAAAGCGAGCACAACTAAATAAACCGCTCGTCGATCTCTTTAGAGCAGGCCATGCACTGGCATATGCTTTGTACCATTTATTTATAAATTTGACTAGGTCTTCATTGTGTTGGCAACTTCTTGATGGTATATTCTACACCTGCAAGAATTCCTTCTACCACAAATCAGCAAACATATTCATACTAAAGGCTACCTCTAATTGTTTGTAATCATTTACTGCTGCATCCTGATGATAAGTAAAGTCAAGTCATACTCACTGGAGTGCATTCCTATATTTTTATAACAATTCATATTAAAGGCTACAGCTAATTGTTTGTAACCGTTTACTGCTGCATCCTGATGATAAGTAAAGTCAGGTCATGCTCACTGGAGTGCATTTCTATATTTTTATAACAACTTGCTGAGATACCTTTTGTGTTGCATCTATCTTTTGGTTTGAAAATTGGCAGTGTCATTTGTAATTCGCAATTTCATTCTTTTCTTCAGGCTCTGTTGGATGTGTACACAATAAAGAGAGAAATTGGCACACTAGATGGAATAAAACTTGGTTTGGTTGGTGACCTTGCTAATGGGAGGACAGTTCGTTCTCTGGCTTACTTGATTGCTAAGTACCAGAACATTAAAATATACTTTGTAGCTCCAGATGTTGTTAAAATGAAGGTATGAGTCTTGTAAAGAAATATCTTTGACTTTGTTTCATTTATCCTCTATTTTGTCCATACAGAATAAATGGAATTGTGTTCGTTTTCATTCTTTCCAAAGGATGACATCAAGGACTACTTAAATTCCAAAGGTGTTGAATGGGAAGAAAGTTCAGATTTATTGGAGGTGGCTTCCAAGTGTGATGTTATTTATCAAACACGTATTCAAAAAAGAAAGATTTGGTGAGAGGATTGATCTTTATGAAGCTGCTCGTGGTAAGTACATCGTGGATAAGAAGGTCTTAGATGTGCTGCCAAAGCATGCTGTGATCATGCATCCCCTTCCAAGGCTTGATGAGGTTAGAAATTGTCATTATGAATTCAGTAATTTTTACAGCATCCATTCTTTTCCATCGTAGTAGTCCATGTCCCCAGTGAGATGTAATTTATCCTACTTTACGCTTGGAATTAACTACGGGTGCTGGCTTTGTCCAGTTGGTATTAGGCAGTGTTTCCTTAGTGTTTCACAGTTTAAACTAGCATTGCAAATGCCAGTTTTCACAATTTAATCTAATATTGAAGTCTGAGCAGTTGGTCTCTGTTAATGTGTTAGATAAAATCTTATGTAATGGAATCACCATTAACTTTTTAGACCCTATGTTTGTTCATACTGCAAGGGGTTGTGTTGGTTTTTTTTTTTTTTTAAAAGTTATATATTCACTTTAGGGAAGCTTAGATGACATTAGTGCAACTCTAGGAGCTTTGCAAAATTCACTTGCTGAATCAATGACTTCAGTAAGTTAACAAAATAAGTAGCAACATCCATTTATCTCTCTCTCCAGTATTTCCTATACGCTTACTAACAAACAAAAAGGAGGGCCCATGTCCTTTTTATTTGCGTCAACCCATCTGTGCGCTGCCCCCCAGCCACCTGCTGCCATCCTTCAGGTGGCAAAAATGGGCCACAGCCGTCTGCTGGCCACCCCCAGCCGCCTGCAGTCAGGCCAGCTGTGGGCGGGGCTTGGCCAGTGCTGGCTAGGAGGCTAGGGCAGTCTAGGGTTGGCCAAGACTTTTAGGGCAGTCTAGGGTTGGCCAAGACTTTTTTTTTCATTGTTCTACAGCTGTTGGCAATATGAGCATTCATAATTCACTTGTGAAAAAAAAGATTTGGATTGCTCTTTGAACACTAACACTATTTAATCATTTCTCTTGGTCTAACCCTGCATAGTCATAGGAAACATGCAAGAAAACGTGGTGGTTCTGTCCCTTAATGTATTGTCATATATTGAGATAAACAATGAGGGCACGAGAGGATGTTTCAGGATTATGTGGCTATGATCCTACGTAGCCAGCCCTGGCCGGCTGTAGCCAGCTTTGGCCATGCCGTATGAAACGTTCACAAAAAAGAAAATCAACGGTGAACCCCTGCCTCTAGATAGTAGCAGCTGTCCTCTGGCCACCAGCAGCCACAACCTCCGGTCTTCTTTTGCCAGCTCTAGTCAGCCGTAGCTACCCTTGGCTGGCCATAGTCAGTCCTGGCCATTGCCCAGTGTTGCTGTCGCTTGCCAGAGCTGGCTATGGCATGACCGGACACACAATTGATGAATTAAATGTAAATTATCTATTCATGGGATGGCAAATTAAGTTGCAATATAAACAAATGCCACTACACAAGTACACATATGAATGTACTGTTCATCAACAAAATGTACAAGAGCACATTGCGCAACAAAGAACAATTTGCCATCCACACGAATCTACTATTCATTGACCAACAAAACTATTTCACATGTGTAAAACAAAGTGCAACAAAAAACCTGGAATCATTGTTCATTGACCGACATACACGATATACATTTTCTAGCTGTCTCTGTCTCCTCTCCTCTGCTCCTGTTTCCTCAGCAACTCAGCATCGCCTAGGAAACGCCTAGAGAACGCCATAGGCACGATTAATCTCGCCTAGGCGCTAGGCTAAGGGTCAACGCCTAGAATCCGCCTAGTGCCTAGCGAAACAGGGTGATATAACAATAATATTAAAATACTGTGTCAACAAAAAAAAAAAAAAAATTAAAGCATCCTGCAAACTCCTGCCAAGGCCACCCTCCAGCTAGCTGCAGCCATGTCCTGCCATAGCCAGGTTAGGACTGCCCTGCCGTAGCCAGGTTAGGACTGCCCTGCCGAGGCCAGGGCCCATCTCTGCCGGGTTGGGTGCCAGCAACTGCCTGGCGTGGCTGGGCATGACCAGCATCTGGCTGTGGGCAACCAGATGCGGCTGGTGGCTGGCTGGGTGTGGCTGCAGCCGCCCAGCTCGCAGCTATGGCTATGGTCAGTCAGGTGGTGGCTGGGTGTGGCCAGGTGATGCTAGGCGGTGGCTAGAGTCAGCTAGGGCTGTGTAATTTCAAGGGGGCGGCTGCAGAGGTTGGGAACTCCATACAGATTTGCACGAAAATAAAGATGACCGCGGGGTGGTGGGGTGGTGAGGTATGTGCTTTCCTATCCGGCGCATATCGTTAAGAGTTGGAGGAGATTTTTGCACTTTCTTATTTTAAAGGAGTTAGTTTACCAAGTTGGAGTTTTTTTTTTGTCCATTTTGCCAGAAAAACCCTCAAATTGGGAGTTCATTTACAAAGTTCCTGGAGTTGCTCTAACTAGTTAGAATATTCAATAGTTGGTTTGGATTAATCTGGAAGTTGGCTGGAAACCACATTGAGATTTAGAGAAGTTGATGTTTAGAACTTTTCACTTTCTTAACACCATTATTGTACATATTTGTTTTCTCACAGAAGTGCTATACAAAAACCATTTATTTAACATAGGGAGAACTACTTGTATATACCACATAACTGATGTAATAAGTATGTTAGTTACTCTGTATGCAACTATTTGGTTATAAATTCTTTGACATGGCATTGACACACTCTTTGGATTTTTTTCTTGATGTTTGTTGCTACATTTGTCAGTGCAGTCTAATGCAAACCAAGAAATCTAATTGAGATCAATTCTTTTAAGCGCAGATCACGGTAGAAGTCGATAGTGATCCAAGAGCTGCATATTTTAGGCAGGCTAAGAACGGCCTCTACATAAGGATGGCATTGCTCAAACTTCTGCTTGTTGGTCACTGACATTTCTGCTAGTGGGTGAGTTTGTGCTGCGTGACTGCGTCAAGTGATGAGAAGATGTATTAATAAATAATCAGCTGCTCCTGTCAAAATTCAACATTCATGTGCTGTGCAGGTAATAAATGTCTGGATCCACGTGAGAGTGCTGCAGTATTTTGCATGTACAAATCATGTTCGAAATACTTCCTGTGTCCCTTTGAAAGTGTTGTTGGAAAACCATGCCCTCGTTACAAACACGATTCCCGAAATACACTCTTAAAGGGACAGAGGGAGTAGAGTTTTGCTGTTGTCATGTGATTTGAGAACAAGAAACATCACTGATTTTGCTTGCACAAAATCATTTGCCCGGTTCAGTTGTCATGATGCTCTGCCACATTTTTATCAAGCGTGGCACATACATATTTAGTATTGGCAGTAAAATTTACCTGCATGATTCTTTAGTTATCACTGAGCTACCTCTGCTCAGTTCAGGCTACTAATATAATTGTGCATAACAACACAAGACTTTGATTGATGCTGCGGGTGTGCCATAGATGGTAAAGCAATAGCTTGGGATGGTGTTCAGTTGTGACAGCACTAGATACCTGACCGAGTCATGAACTGATTGGCACTACAAATCCTGCTCAGCTTCCATCTATCACCAACGATGGCTAGTAGTCTATTCTTGTGAAGTTGAGAATCTGTGGTGTATGAATAATAAATGTTTATTATTATAACATGGAAAATGGAGATTAGGATGTCTAAACTACGGTAACATGTATTTCATCATTTCAGTTTAATTTGAGGAATTGACGCTATCAGATATGTATGTATACTAGGATTTGTGCTGCTCGTTGGTTTCATGGGTCCCATTCGCCCGATTTTGCCGCCCCCTCCCCCTCTGTCTGTTCTCATGTTTTTGATAGGCCTATGGGCTTGACTTTTTGTTTTGTTGGCCTGATTTCCACTCTAATTTATTTTTGTATCATTAAGATTGTTGGTGTTGTGTTGACTGATTGTATGTCTGAATTATATAATACCTCCACATATTCTGAAAGTTAATGATATTACTGATTTTTCCATTTGTTTCTTCAAGAATATCATTATATTTTTGTTAAAAGTCAAACTATCATGAGTTTGACAAGTTCAGCATCTCCAAGAGACGGTGAATTCTCCGCGTTGTTGCAGGTATACAAAAATAATTTTAATCTAGTTAAGAGCAATGTAAAAGTAATTTCAGTAATCAACTAAATAAAAAGCGCCATGATAATCTTAGATCTTCAACTTCATGAAACATAACATGGGTCATTAGCAGTGAAGGATAATATTTAGAATTTAATGTACTACACAAAAATTCTAAGTTTACGGCAAGAATAGCTTGGTATGAGAAAGTATTAACCTGCTGGATCATTAATTGAAAGTGTTAGTGGGGTTGCTTAGGTGACATGCTTTGTATCTTGAGAGAACTTCTTAGTGAGGGTTCTCTATATAGGTGTAATAGAAGGTTAGCCAAATTGTTTTCTAGAGGAATTTTAACTATTATTAAAGGAAAAAAAAAAACATCTCCAGCATACTGTAAATGACTCAAAATTTAGTAGCTCTTCATCTTACCTCATTCACTCTCTACTTTTGGATAGCCTAGCTCACTAGTCAAGCCTTAATCTATTGGAGCACCAAAATTAGCGCAGCTACATGAGAGTGAATATGATTTCACACCGTCACATGACGCAACCACATGAGAGTGAATATGATCCACACCGTCACATGTAGACATGACATGTAGGTTGAATTGAACCTTTCCTTGTATGATCCCATTCCTCATAGGTCATAGGTGAACTGGTCTGACACATGAAGATTCCTGGTCAGCATGCTGACACAATGACGCCCGCACAACCGTCCGACACGCGATCCGTGCCTTCATGGTGAATGCACTGAGGCCCGTGTCGCCATTTTCTACTGTAGATTCGAGAACGGTGTTTCCATTCCTTTTTTCAACGTACGGACGTACTTCAGGCCTGGTAGCCGTTTTTCAACGTACCCTCCTCCGTATTCCTACATGCCAATGATATGGTACTAGAGTATAATACGCACAGTCAAAGTTTGATTTGGACACAAATTGCATAAATATGTAAGTTAATGCGTAAACAGTACTACAGATTAGACAGAGACCAGAAAGCTATTGTTTGAGAGCCTATGAAATTGATTGACTATGTGGTTCCAGTAGGAACCGGTAGTGCTTGTTCTCAATCTGTTCTTCCCACTAAAAGCAACCTAAACAACTTTGCTAACTTCACTACTTCGTTCTGCTATCAATGCAACGTGATATATAGGTCGTTCCTTATCTGTTCTTTGTCTGAAACATGCCAGGCTAATAGCATTTCTTTTAGAGCCTGGCAGGCATTTTTATAAGTACATTTATTTATTTTAATTTATCCCTTACAACTTACTAGCAGTTCTCTTACAAGATGCTTAGTCCCAGTTTATGTAGCACGTACGTACGTAGATGTCACAAATCCACTCTAGACAAATCCCTATAACATATCACCTCCCTAACTTAATTCACAGCTTCGTTCTTCACAGCTCAGTCAAATTAGATGTCATAAACCGAGGCGTAGTCCAGGAACACCGTGTTGGTTTCAGGGGTGAAGTCCCAGGGACCCACAGTCGTCGGCTTTCCTGCCTGGTCATAGCTCCACCAGTCCACATCCACCTGCTGCACATCGCCGCCGTCGACCACCATGCCGGTGGCGGCGTTGTTCCCCTGCCGCCGGTTGTCGACCTCAGCACCACCACCGTAGAGCAGCTCTTCAAGCTCGGCCTCCATGCTGATCATGTTGGAGTTCTCCGCGCTCGACGGCGAGGCGAGGCCGTTGTCTATGGCCTCCAGCTGCGCATTCATCATCAGGTGCTGCGAGCTGGTGGACTGCCCTTGTTCAGCTATTGTCACGCTGCTGCTGTTGCTGTTGAAGCTGTTGTTGCTCTGGGTACTGGCCCTGCCGCTGTTGCAGCCGACGGGCCACATCAAGGCGGGGTTGTGGTGGGCGCTCAGCAGCGGGTTCTGCAGCTGCATGCAGAGCTGGATCCTCTCCATGGCCGACGCGCTCAGCGCCGCCGGCTCACCGTCGTTCATGTTCTCGCCCGTGGACGCCGCCTCGGCCGCAGCGACGGCGGCGCTCTGGCGGTGCTGGTCCTTGCGCCGCCCCAGGAGCCTCTTCTTCAGCTTGGTGTTCCAGTAGTTCTTCACGTCGTTGTCAGTCCTCCCCGGCAGCTGTGCCGCAATGATGGACCACCTGCCCAGCAATGATATGTTGTTAACACACATGCTTAGCACTACACTTGAGCTTCAGCATGGACTAATGGAGTATATACACATGCATACAGAATTACAGATACAGTGTCTAGCTTGTTGTAAAGAATAGGGGCTGGAGTTGTTGAGACTGGGTGTGTATGTGTACCTGCTCCCTATGCTAATGTAGAGGCTGCAGATAATGTTGTCCTCCTCTGGGGTGAAGTCACCATGCTTTATGTTGGGCCTAAGGTAATTGAGCCACCTCAGCCTGCAGCTCTTGCCACACCTCTTCAGCCCTGCACGCAGTTTATTCATGAATCAGTTAATCAATCAATCATCGGTCACACACACATATATAAACACAGCTAGCTGAACATACGGGAAATAAACGAGCTAAAACATGTCTGAAAATGCAAGAGTTAATCAGTTCATTTTCAGTACCTATCTTGTGTGGCAGGGCAATCCAGTTGCCCCCAGTGCCATGCTCCTCGATGTAGTTCTTGAGCATTGCATCCTCCTCCGGCGACCATGGCCCCTTCTTCACCGTCGCCTTGTCGCAGCAGGGTGCTCTCCCCATCTCTCTTTCTCTTCTCTGGTGAGCCTGTGTCTCTCCCAACCTGTGTGTTGTGTGTGTTGGTGCTGCGCTGCTGGTTTGGTCGTGGGGTGGTGGTATGCGCTGAGCCCAGGATTTATAGGAGCTGGCGAGAGGGCTTAAAAAAGTACGGATATATGGTTTGACCTTGATGCTGACACAAGCTTTTGTTTCGGTGTACTTTGGGGATTGCTTTTTGTTTCCTTGGCCACCTTATGCTGCTATAGTATAGTATTCCTCTGCTATATGCTGCATAAGAAGATCAACAGCAGAAAAGGTGTAGAGTATTTCTCAAATCCTGTGTCATGCATCCTGCTTTCTGAAACATGGATTGCTGTCTCAGCAACACTTTTTTCCTAAACACTTTCAATGAGTATATTATCCTTAATTATATGAGTTATTTCTTCAAAAGATTATTCTAGCATGTTGACAAGACAAATACACTAGGATTTAGGACAGGTGAGGAATGCACGAGCCACGATGAGCAGTTAGTACTCTGCAAGCAGGCTGCAGTTGACGACCAATGCAAAGCTAGAGATCAGCTTATGCTAGAACTGGTAGGGGTAGTGCTCACGCAGTCGACGAAGCTAGGACGCCACCTGTAACAGTGTACGTTGAAACCGAGCCAACTACTGTGAACTTTAGTTAAACTTGTGTATAGGATTTAGGGTCTATGTAGAATGGTGCCTTTAGTGAATCAAATGGAACGTGTCAACGGATAAGAAGGCAGCACAATCTCCATTGTTACTTCTTGTCTTCATCTAGCCATTAGAATCACTGGCACTGATGGGATAAGCATCAAGGGCATTGACATATGCATGGGTTAATCATTGGATTCAGATAGGGCTCAAAGCAGAGGTAAATAACATCTGACCCAACTCAGATCCTTGAGAAATTTCCATATGACCAACTCAGATCCTTGAAAAACATTGATTTTGATCCCCTTTCATTTCAAGCAATTTGCCCAGCAACGAGTGAGTTGCCCACAGAACACAGAGCAATCAACACCCTCATCAAGCTCAATGGACTGTCAATATAATCCCCAGTCTGAATAATCCATCTATCTATCTCGGACTGTAGTACCGTACATGCAAATCAAGTCTCGATACAACGTCATCAAGGTTCCTCTCAAATTGGTAAGAGAATGGCATCACCAATAATTCACGTAGCAGTACTTTGACAGCAAGTGTACTCCTACGATGCGGCGTACAGGCGTACAGCTATAGCGTACGTAACACGGTCAGAATGACGAGTCCAACGCAAGTCCTTGCATTCAGTTATGGCTGTACTGCTGTGAACCCTAACTCGGGTGGACCATGCGGATGCGGATCGATTGGAGGGAGAGTCATCACCAAACCAATGCAGCGTTGGGGGACCCTCTTCGCTAGGCTGACCTGCCAAAAGTCCATGGGCAGTTGTAACTGACAATGTAGCAGCATCCTGAATGCATGGTGTCATCTGTTTTGACCCTCAGGACTTGTTCATCCCCAGAGCCGCGTGTGAGATCATCATATATACTACTAGTTTACATATATATTCTTTTTATATATATATTCTTTGTCATGCCAATAATTCCATGCCGTGCTTATGGAAGGACTAATAAAACAGGGCCTGCACAAGATCCTGTGAAAAATTGCAGGTTTCAATAGAATTCTGAGAGTTTCACACACAAAAAAAGTATTGAGTTCAGAGTCCTGCAGAATCCTATGAAATTTCGGCGTTCCAAATTAAACCATTTGATGGAAATGTTGTGAATAACAGTTGCCAATGAGGATCAAGTAGGCTCTTTTTTGGGAGCATGCATCTTTGTCTTTGTGTTTCATATTACTACATCATTGACCTTTTGGTTCCTGTTTGCACTTTTTGTTTGCAAAAAAAGGACCTTGCATCTTGGGGTGGTTGGTTTTAGAGGGATTCTTAATGTATTGTGATAATCCACAAGTCACATATAGCTTGTGATAATGATGTCCATTCAGTTCAGTTTTTGGAACATTCTAGCAATGGCAGAGAACAGTTTGATCAAGGTGGCATCCTTGCAAAAAAAAAAAAAAAAAGTTTGATCAAGGTGGAAAAAGCAGCACCTAGAATGACCCATAAGATCTGTTAGTGTTAATCCTATATGTAGATTGAACAAAGGAAACCATGATTGTTGCTTAGGAAACATGCTGACAAACTGATTTGATTTTCCAAAACTGGTCCTTCAGTTTTACAAGATATTTGGGCCTTCAGTTGCTCACTGATAATAAAAAGATCAAACGAAAACATTGCTTCTTAGAACCTAGTTAACTTACTATCATATCCTTTGGTGCATAATGTTAATGAGTCACATTTTCTGGTCTTCATCAGATTCTTCATTTCCCTTTCCGTATTGTAAAGGACAGTACATGTACTGTATGTATATATACTCAAACATTTGAGCTACCAGCACTGGCTGCCTTGTTAATTGGATGCACGTACAATTGTTCTACATACTCCGTCTTGTCAGTATCTTCCTTGGTCAGAGCGAAGCAGGTCTGCGAAATTACATCCCAACGAGTACACTTTTGACTTGCTTGCAGGATGAGAAGTTGTTGAAGCTTCCTTCACTGTCCATGATGTATATACAACACCATTCTGTATGATTGTATATACCTTGTTCAAATAAATCAACCAGAAGCTAGCAATGAAGATAGATGAAGATCAAGGTGCTAATAGCGATGTTTAATGCTACACACTGGAGTAGTAGATGCATTACTACCATCAGGAATATAATGTAGCTTGCTTACATCTCAGTGGTGTTAGTTGCTCCTGCAGAAGTTAAGCGAGATGTATATATATATATCCAACATGCTATCCTAAACAAAGTAGCATTAGTAAGCAAACTATGCCCTTAGCACAACTACCAAAAGGTCAGACAGAAAGGAATCAATCAGTGATACATCCCATTGAAAATCCACGTTTTAGAAATAATCTTTAAAACTTCCAAGGTCAAGTTGCCACTGGGTTAATGGCAAGGCATGGAGCATCACAACTCTGCCAGGTGCCTCCAAGCAGAAGCTGGCTGTTTGATCTGACACCATGGAGTAGACTCACCTAAACAACTTACAAAAATAAGGGCATTAGACCTTCACAAGTCGCTTGATCAGTGAAATTAAGTAATGCAGTGCCGTTTATTTGTTTAGTTTCTTTAGATAAGGTGAGTTGACCACATTATTCAAGGATCTCTGGATCGAGTAAGATAGCTATGTAGTGGTCTTGGTGTATGAACAAGTAAACTTGAAGAGCTTTTTAGTATCTCAGTGCAATAAACTTATTTTGTCCTATGAGGAATATTGTGCTCGTATATTAATTAATTCCACACCTTTTGACTTGTGTTTTTGGGCTCATTCTTTAGTTGTGGGTGAGAAATTAAAAACGTAACTGTACTTGCACCCGTGGATAGACCATGACATAATCCATGATTTCTTGTGATGGAGTTTCTTAACTAAATTGATACCGTCGATGACAGAAAAAGAAAGTACCCACTGCACACTCCTTTAACAGCTGTCTCTTAGAAAGAACAAAGTAGTAGTTGCACGAGAGAATTGTACTCTTGTATAAATATTTTATTTCTAAAATCAGAGTGTTCAAAATTCTATCTAGATGCTATTGATTGTAGGGAGCAATAATACCTCAAACAAATATGAGCAATATTTTTTAAAAAACTAATTAACTAAGTATAATAACCTAATAATAATAAAAAGAAAAATAAAATATATCAAATCCTCTCGTCACGGGAGATAGAGCGAGCACAAGGCCCTGAAACTACTTTTCCGTATTCATTCATCCTTCTTTTCCCTTTCTAAATTTTATTCTATTTTGAAAAATATTATTTACATTGAAATATTATGTAGGTAGATTATATGATAATTAAATTATGTCATAATATATAAAGTTGTAAAACAAAAAGAGTTTAACACATCCAATAGGTCATCCATGCATCGATTAGATTAATAAACAACTTTACATCTAAAACTTCTTTATCTATCATTTTACAAAATTAAAATTACATATATAAATATATAGTTCACCCATTACCTTCTAGGAAGCAATTATTAACCATCAGATATAATTAAATGAACTACTCATGTATTAATGAGTACCACACAAAGGCAAAGTGTTAATATTTCAAAAGCAGTAGATGAAGTCTTTGGAGAAAAGTGGTGGAGGATGAAATGAAGTTGAGGTCTGCTGAACTGAAGTTGATATCATAAATATAGGTTGTGTTTAGATCCAAAATTTGAAGTCTAAACTTTGGCAAATTCTAAAGATTTTTCGTCACATCAAATCTTTTGCCTTATGCATGGAGTATCAAATGTAGATAAACGAAATAACTAATTGCACAATTTGGATGTACTTTTACGAGATAAATCTTTTGAGGCTAGTTAGCCTATGGTAGGACAACAATTAACACAAACAAACGAAAGTGCTACAGTACACTTTTTTTCGCCACCTGCCAAATTTTGGCAGCAACTAAACACAACCATGGAAGATGTAATGACCCAACAAGCACCAATGGAATGAAGTTCACTTCATGACTTGCAACATCATCTTCATTACAAACTCAAAGCTTTTGACTAAACAAAGAGCACTAGACCTCCGCCTACCTGAATTGCGCTTATGCACATCTTGAGCACAGTTTTTGTGTTAGATTAGCATAGTATAGAAAATGCAAATTTATAATAAATACTTCTCATTTTATCCTTTCCTTCATACAAATAAACTCTTATGTAGTCACACATTGTGTTAGATGTGCTTTATTTCATACCTATTGGACTATATAGACGCTTTGTTTTATTCAATCTATTCTTTGATGAAACTTTATAAAAAAAGCGTGTTAAGAGCGTGAAAAATGGGAAAAAGTATAATTATGAAACTCCATATTCTAAAAGTGCGGAAGATGAATATTGTATTCCAGAAACTATACGAGAGATATGTCATTTGTGCACAATGTTTACTACCACTCTGTTAGATGAAGAGATAACCAAAATAAAAGTTGTAGACCTTGATGAGTTCTATAACTTTATTTGTTGATAAAACACTACTAAAATAGGTTTAGAACCACAAGTATTGATGTTTTGTGTACTAGTGCTTAATTGGTCGCGATCCTCTCATACATATTTAGTTATCATAAATGTTATTACTCATTATATAATTTTGATTAAACTTGATATGCATTGACTATCTAAGAAAGTTAGAATGCTTATAATTTGATTGGAGTACTATACGAACTTACTTGAGCAATGGAAAGTCAAACAAAGACCGAACTTGGAAAAGGAATAGGAGTAGGGACTAGAGACTAAAACAAGGACCAGACTTTAATTCTCTTCCCCGTTTGGATCAAAAGGGACTAAAAGTCAATAAAGATGTTTGAATAAAGACAAAAACTCCCCCTTTGAAAGGTCCTTGTTTGGTTTTGTTAATTGAGTGACAACATTAGGTGGACTAATATGTGTGATTGAGATAATACACATGAGATTAGTTCACAAGTGGATAAGTGCAATGAAGGAGCTTATTGCATGTGAGACATGACAAGGAGTCATATGACCATGGTGGAGAAGGTCAAGATGACGCTTGGCGTGATGGACCAGCTTGCATGTGTGAAGGGCAAGTCAAGGCTTTGAAGTGTGTTGGCGGTTGTTATCGACCACTTTATACCGCCAACTTATGTCTTTTTTTCAAGAAAACATGCAAAGGGCACATATACCTTTACTTCTAACCTAGTTCCACTTGTATTTCGAGAAATAAGTTTTGCATGACAAATACATGAAATCAAGTGAAATGGCGCCAAAAGTCAACGAAAGAGCACTTCAGAAAACATGCTATCTATCAAGTGCAACACAAGAGGACCAAACCAAAGGAGAAATGGACCAAAGCACCTTCAAAGATGGCGATCGTGGGCTGGCCTAGGAGCCCACCCGCGAAAGGCGGGCGTGAGAGGGGCCAGCCCCCCCGCCGACCCACCGTGCCGCCGCCTCGAGCCGACCTTTCATAGGAGGTTGCATGCCGCCATGCATAGGCGGTGCCCGGGGTGCTTCCATTTTTACCTTCGGGTTTGCCTTTATCCTTGCTTGTTGATCCGTAGGGTCGGAGTCCCGGGGGGATATAAGTAGTTTCTATATGCATGGGTGTGGTGCTCGTGTCTATAGGAACCATCTAAGATGTTGGCATCCCACGGAAGTGAGGTAGGCGGCGGTGGTGACAACCCTGTCTATCCTTTGCACTCCTCCAAGTTCGGGTGTTGAGTCGGAGTTAAGTGTCTATCGGCTAGCAGACCGGTGCGAGCATCTCCTCATCATCTAAACATAGTTCTGTGATTATTAATCAACTTCATATATGATTACTAATGTTCTATGCATATGTGATATTAGAATTGCCTGCTCATCGTAGGAATATTCTTTTGTTCTTTGTTTTGTCTTTATCCTTTTAGTAGCTCAAAGTGTGTTCCCCCTGTCCTTGAATATCATGTTTACCCCTATACTAGACTAATGGTCATTCATACTTACATTGTGGGCTATGATCATCGTTACGCTAGACTTTACACAAACCTACCTTCCTTTGGGAGAATATAAATAACGATACCCTAAATACTCCGTGAAATGCTACAATGATAGATCCGTGCGCTTTCATGGATTGAACTCTGTAATCAATGAATCTATCCGAGTATTTCTAGAGTAATCATCCCGGTAGATCAAAAGTCTACCCTCGGTGGTTGCGCTAAGAAATATCAATAAAATGATGAATCGCGAGGCGGTGAAGCATGGGCAAGGTTTGGCACCAAGTGGACTGATGCAACAGTGAAGAGCAAGTGAGGTCAAGATCAATACCAATAGGTTCATGTGATGATATGAAATGGATCATATCATTGTTGATCTTGTTGATGCATGCGTTGCATTGACACTTCGAGGAGAAGGAAGAAAATGGAAATGCACATCAAAAAGATATAACCTAGGGCATTTCATTTCACCGATCATAGGTGTGTAGAGAAGTTTATGCCCGGGTTTAGAATTTATGCCGTACTATTAAAAAGGGGCAAACTAGTTTGCATATCGGCTATCTTGTGCCATTTGAGTGATCTAACATTGTGATATTGCTAGGATTGAGTGGCGTGATGAGTGCAAGAGAAAATCCTTTGAAAACAATTGTGAAAATGCTAAGACACAAGCACACGGAAATGTACACTAGGTGGTGTTGGCATATTTGCAAAGGTGTTGTAGTTTGGGTAAAGCAAAGGCACCGATGTGCATCAAATGCTGCATCGACGCCGGGTCCATGCATCCGATTGTTGGCGGTAACCAACGACATATTTTACCCGTCAACTTACTACCATAAAGGGAGTAAAATTAAATCTTTTCATACTCATATGCATTTACCACTAATAAATTCCACTTGTAGTGTCTTGTATTTTATTTTGCAGATTTATCATAAAAGCAAGTGGAAAACCAACCAAAGTACGCCTTCCGAAAGCGCATTTTTTGCCAAATCCAAGCCCAATGAGCAAATCGACACAAAACATCAAATCTGGACCAAGCGCAGCCCAGACACAACTTTTTCAGACGGAACACGACACCCCACCGAGGCCCGGGCCGAACCGAGCCTGGGGGTGCGCGCACCACCGGCGCGCCCGCCGCACCTCCCCCTGTAGGCGGTTCGCGCCCAACCTCGGGAGGCGGTTCGTTGACCTTCCAAATCGGGAATACCGCCTTGCGTCCGTCGGGTTTGCGAATACATGGAAGGTTTACCAGGTCGGTTTGGTTGTAAATTAGCACTTAGGCCCCTCCTCCAAGTGTATAAATAGATCCCCTCTCCTCTCTCAACACACACCATTTGGAGTCCAAAGAAACCAAAGAATCTCTTCCTCTACCACCTCTACCTCTCTCTTTCTTCTACTTCTTCTTTCTTCTTCTTTATTCTTTAGTAGTTACACTTGGAGTAGAAGAGCTACAAGGAGGGCTTGTCTCCTAGAAGAAATGCCAACACCGATGTGGCTTGGTGAGTTGGCGCTAGTGTGTGGTTCACATTGGACGCCACACCTAATGTGCCCCATGCAAGTGTCAATGTCATTAGATGTGTGGTTAGGCAGGTGGTGCTAAGCTGGCAGCATTGGACGCATCAGGTTGAGGACTGATGCTCAGCACACTCTAGACTTGGTGGTTTGTGTGGTGGTGCTTGAGATCCCTCTAACACACTTGTGTTAGAGAGTGTACCTCGTGTTAAGTGAGAAGAGCGATTCTAGTGCATTGCATTGAGAGATCGCATCATGTGGCAGTAGGTGATCGAGTTGCAAGCCAGTGTGCTTGTTACTCTTGGAGGCTGCCACCTCGTAGATGGCTTGGTGATAAGAGATTTTGTGAAGCATGCCGAGGGGATTGTGCGCTGCTTCAAAGGAGGATTTGTGAGAGGTTCGTTCTCACCTCACAGGGATCGCGAAGAGCAACACTACTAGAGCGTGTCATTGAGGTACCACACTTGTGAGTGGTGTCTTGATGTGCCCAGAGGATCCAACGACATTGAGATCCTTGCCTAAGAACCATCGAGGTGTCAGTAGACACAACGCGGATTAGGGGGATGTTGGCAATTTCTCGATATCTCAGTAAAAAATCAACGTGTCAGCATTGTCTACTCTTCTCGCTGGTTTGTATAGTACTATCACGAGCTTTGTATTTACATTCTTATATATATCGTACATGCGCTTGTGTAGTTACTCTAGCAATTAGAAGCTTGTGTAGCTCTCTAATTGTCTTCTTGCTTATGTAGCTAGAAGTAGTGTTCTCATAACTAGTTAGCTTGTATAGATATAGTTGCTTTACTTAGCTTGTGCAGCTAAGTATTTTGAGATTTTGGTTTAGGTTTGTGTATCTTTGTCCATTGTGTATCTAGTGAGCTTAGGTTTGCTTTGTGCTTTTGCTTATTAGAATTGTGTAGGAACTCTTCGGTGCTTGAAGTACAAGTGCATAGTGTTAACACCAAAATTTGGTAAGGCTTGAATGACGAGTGGACCGGCACATGATAAAACGGTGAGAAGGTCATTCGCTAGCAAGACAAATGCCCATGGTAATCGTAGCATTCGGAAGCCGCTTGTTATTCGGCTAGAAGCCCGAGTCCGAGGAGGAGTTGAGCACGAGATGGTTCAAATAAGCATGGAGCGTCGGGAAGATATCCGGGATAAGGGCCCATGCCACGTGCAATCTCACGACTCCGAAAAGACTAGGAGGACAATGTATCCTAGCTAGATATTTTTTATGATTATTCGTAATTAGTTAGGACTCGACAAGCCCAGGGTATAAATATGAGACCCCCGCAAGAATCAAAACGATCTACCAAAATCAATACAACAAACCCAGCTTCGTGCCACCCTTCGAGTCCAGTCGTGTCGTCGATCTACTGCGAGAGGATTCATCAAGCCGTCGACCTCCGTAAGTACCGGCAACCTTGCACCATGTCTAGTATCGTCAGGCGGATTTAGATTATTGCAAGTAGTCTTGTTCACGCTTAGTATCGTCAGGCGGATTTAAGCTATCAGGGGCAAGATGGTTCTTTGTCGATCATGAGCCATCCGGTGGGCTAAGGTCCGGCTTAGAGCTAGTTATCGGCTTCATTAGATCTGGCAAATATAATGAATTCATTAAGTTACCAAGTGGTGCACGTTTCTTATTTATTTAGTTATGATTGCACACACTTTTTGCCCAATTTAGATTGATGTGGCTCGGCTTTATCTTTTGTTAGATCTAGATGTCATCAATTCTTCCAATGTTCATCATTAGCTTGTCATTAGATCTATCTCGTTCCTTCATAGCCGAGCCTAGATCAATCTAGGTTGTCACGTGTTGCGGGTTCTGCGCCGTTTAGTCATGAGTCGTCATGCGGCAGGCTAAGGTTTTGCGTGTGAGTTCCTTCTTCATGGATCCCGGTTCGGCAAGCTTGCCGAATACGCTTATGTGTTTACTCGTATCTTGCATGTATGAGTCTACCTATCGTTAGAGTCTAGTCTGGCAAGCCGTATCATGCGGTGGATTAGCTTGTTGCAGTGTATCATGCGGTGGATTACTGTTAGGACGAAGAGGGTTTAGAACGGTTAAGTCTGGCAAGCCGTATCATGCGGTGGATTAGCTTGTTGCAGTGTATCATGCTGTGGATTGCTATTAGGACTGATCAGGATAAATCTCTGGCTTTGCTTTAGATTAGGTTTGCATATGCACTTTACTTGTCTATGCATACGCGCTTCAACGAGTAATGAGTATTTATAGATCTGTTTAGATGTATGCGTGCTTTTAGCTTGTCATGGTTAGATTGTATCATGCGGTGGATTGATCTAGTTGTGGCAAGTGGTTTAGATCTGTAGCAAGTGGTATCATGCGGTGGATTAGCTTACAAGGGTTTAAGCTCGACGGGTTTAGGAAGGCTAGACGTGCGGCAGACTAGTTGGATGAAACCTATGCATGTGTCATTTAGATTAGGTTTACATTTATGAGTTACCTGCTTTTGTTCCATGTTGTCAATTAATTCGATCCATGCAATAGAGCTTTATAATATCATATCATGATGATCGACTTTATTTGTTCAAACATGTCTTCTATGATCATTCGGCAACTGTTATTACATTATATCTTTATACATGCTTACCGAATGCATTCATTACATGCCGACAGATAGCTCTCATAGCTATATGTCATTACATCTGGCCTTAGAGCCATACATGCGAACTGTCTTGGTCTCACCGTGCATGTTCCGATCTCACGTTTACCTCCTTGTCAATTAACAGTCAAATTGATCGGCACGCCTTCGGATCAAGACACTCGGGCAAATCGAGTAAAGCCCGGCTATTCCGGCTTGTCGGTGTGTGCGGCGCAGAGTCGGGGTTTTTGTGCCTACACATAGGTTTGTGTGACCTTACAATGGAGTTGTTTAGGTGAGCTCTTGCTAGACTGACACCTCATTTTCTTTGCATAGGATCTTTTAGAGGTTCTTTAGAGTTATAAATGCAGGGGTGTAGTCTTGTCTAAGCCGATAAGTTTTATTCCACATTAGTTTTGGTTAGCCAGTGCAATTAGTTTTAGAAATGACTATTCACCCTCCTCTAGTCCGCCATCTTGACCCTTCACCCTTCTCCTTTTCTACTACGTGGGGATCGACAATAATGGAGGGGGCATGGGCTGTCCTTTTGGACCATTAGTTGCAAATAATACCTCTCAAGGGACTTGTGGACTAGAAACTATTAGTCCCTCTTTTAGTCCCATAGTTTGGTAATTTAGGGACCAAAGAGAATAAAAAGTAGTCTCTAGTCTTATGGAAGCATACATGGCCCAAGCGGGGGCCCTAATAATCGAACAACTCCTACAAGTAGGCCGGTGAGAATGCTTCCATGCTCTTGGGTAAAAGCTACGTTGGCGGCATACCTCTTACACAAAAATCGTTGCCGTCTACCGTTGTAGAGGTTGAAAAGGTGGCTACGATGGTTTCTGGCGGTGATTCCGCCAACCCCTTTCCTTGGTTTGGCACTAGAAAGGGAGTATGACCGAGGAATCGACACGTATATGTATGTAGACTAAGTCGAGTCTTTCTAGGTCTAAGGTATGGTCGCTATTGGTAGACGGTGGAGCTAGAGTTAGCCGTGGGCCTGTGGAGGCGGTGAACATCTGCAGCTTGTCTTTCTGGACGTCGTTGGCGAAGTGGAGGTGATGGCAGCGTCATGGAATAATTTCTCCAGACCTCTTCCTCACCTTGGCAATCTACTCAGGTGTCAACGGTGAGGTCGGGGACACCTAAACAAGAGTCCAAGACTGGTAAGTGTTGGTCTCTGGTAGATGGTGATGCTACTGGCTCAGCCTGGGCATTCGGTAAACTAAAACCGATCAGTTCAGTTTCTCGATTATTTAACAAATTCGGTAACTCGAGAAGACGAAACCGATCGGGCTTTTTAAAAGTAGGAACCCGACCAATTTGGTTTTGGTCATTTTTGTTTGGTTTTGGTTCTACCCAAAAGAACTGAATCAATAGGAGAAAAAGACATGATCGCCAAGAAAGTGTGCCGCTCCTAGTGGCCGACGACTGCGCTCCGGTGTCCCGGCTGACCGAGGGATCCTCGCTCCCCGGCGCCCGACGGCCTCGCTTTTGCCTCCCGGCGGTAGGCAAACCGACGATGTCAAGCAGGAACCGTCCGGAGAGGGCTAGTGGTCGGTGGAGGTCCACCCCTGAGAGGGGGAGACTGAGAGAGAAAGGAGGTCGCCCACCGAAGCCCAAAGAAGAGAGGTGCGGGGAAGACAAGTGGAGGAGAGGAAATGACAGTGTGATGGGTTGCATGCCTGCATGATGGTGGTGTGAAATGATAAGCCGTGTGCCACCGTGGTGAGGTGGGAGAGGTGTGCGACCAATAAACATGGTGATTTGTCCGTGTATATATATGTACTAGGGTTGTTAGTAGGCCACATGTGTTACTCGACCTTTTTGTTTATTTCGATCTTTTCGGTTATTTTGCGTAACCGAGGTTGGGAACCGAATTAACCCTATTAAATTCGGTTATCTAAAAGAAGGAACTGAATTAGGAACCAAAATTATCGGTTTCAGAGTTTCGGTTCTAGTTATTTTGGTTCGGTTATCGGTTCTTGGTTTTTCTTGCCCACGGTGACTACTAACCTCTTTTGTCAAGGGAGCAAAGCTAGTTGTGGGTGGTATGGATGCTCAACAACTAGATCTGGCTTGTTTTTCTCTCCACGACGGGTGAGCTTAGATTGAGAAACTTGGGGCGCTGCCCCGGTTGATGGGCGACCGCCGATGGTTTCATTTGCTTCGACTCCGATCAAAGCGAGGGAGATTCTCTAGTTCATGGTGCTCATATTTTTCTCCGGTACTGATGTCTGATGGTGGTGATGAGACCTCTTTTAGAGATTCGCGAAGGATCTAGGGATTTCTCTGTGATTTTGCTTTATTTAGGGTCCTTTGTTGTGAAGTTTGCCTGACCTCTGTATTCTCTTCCCTATTATTTACATAAAAATTACATATAAAAAAAGGTACGCGGGCATTTGAACGGCTGCTCCAGGCCAAGCCCACGGTGGTACTGGTACTGAGGCCCAGCTCCTTCCAGTTCAGCCCATAATAAATGGGAATATAAGATAGATAGCAGGATTCTCAGACTCCATAACCACCACCAGCTGATACTGTATGTGCGAGTCAAGAGCAGATGAAGATGCAGATAAAATAGGCATTTTATTTCAGATACTAACTGGATGGATGAACTCAATTTACTCGTGATTATGTGGGGATATTGTAGAAGGCTTAAGTGAGGAAGAAAAAATTAAAGCAAACTCAAAAAAACACTACAAGTCTACAAGCCATACTCCCATACAAGCCGAAGCCATACTCCTATAGAAGTGTGGGGATTCCCAGACCTTTAACCCCCAAAACATCCCGCCTAGGAGAGACCGGCCACGTCACCCCTAAAAATTTTGATTGGTCCGGATTGTTTTGCGTCTAGGTCCTTTCATTCTTTTTTGAATCACGTTTCGTCCAGCCAACTCCCCGACAAATAGTAAATAATTTTTACTTTTTTACTTTTTACACCATGAATTATTATAACCTTACAACCGAAGAAGACAAAATTCGGAGTTTAGCGTTGTTTTGCGTTTAACCGCCCGTCTCGGTTTTTTTACGAAAACACCCCGTCTCCACTGCCAAATATATACCGCTCAGGCAAAAAAAAAAAAAAAAAAAAAAAAAACCCCACGCCCAGCCTCCTCTCCCTCCTTCCCCATCGATCTCTCCCTCTCTCGGTCTCTCTCCCAATGGCGACACCTCTCGTCGCCACCTCCGCCTCCAGCCTCTCCTCTCCCCGCTCCCTCTCCCTCTCCCTCTCCCACGCCGCCAGGAGGGCATGCAGCCCCGGCGCTGGCGGCCCCCTCCCCTGGCGGGCGCGGCGCGCAGCGGCGGCGTCGCGGGCGGGCGGGCGGGCGGCGTGACGGCGGCGGGCGCGGCGACGGCGCTAGGCCGTTGACAGCCCCCTCTCCTGATCTTCTCTCTCCGTCCCCACGCCTCCTCTCGTCGCAGGTGATGCTCAAGATTTGCGGTTACTGTTAAGGTTAGGGTTAGGGTTTTGTGCTTGCTTTATCGAATCCCTCTCCTCTCGATTATTTGTTTCTGGTTGGTTCAATCTAGGGGTTCAGAATTTTTTTAGTCCTCTTTAATAAGATTCTAGGGATTCTAGATTCCATTTTGTTATTAGGTATTTAATCGATGAATCAAAACATGCTGCCACAAAAAACTAAAGTGATGAGGGCTGCCAGGGTTAGACGTGCTCTTCTCTGTGTGATTGCTGATGAGATTGTAGGGATTTTAAATTTCATGTCATTGCCTGTTTGCTGCCTGAACCAAAACAGGCTCCCACCAAAACTAAAGTGACGACACATGCCAAGGTTATAGTGGCAAAACTTATCTTCTCATCCTCAAATGAAATGCTTTTGTCTTCATATCGGTATACATATACCCAACCTGCAACCATTCGAAGGTATATGAGCCAGAGGTAAAAAAAGAGCCTTCTCATTGTTAAAGTTAGAGCACCTATTCCATTTGGATCTAATATCTTGATTTGTTTACTGCAGGAAGGAACATGGTTTGGTGAGCCGCAAGAAATTTATTTGGCGAGTCCTAAACTCAGCTCAAAGCTTCAAACATGCTCCCTAGAGTTGTTTGCAGTGAATGATTTAGAGGTTGAGGTGTGCAAGTATTCTTTAGTACACAGCTTTTGTTATTCATGTTGTGCCTCATGGATGCCCAAGTATATACCTGATTCTTGCTTTCTTATAAAAATGAAGACACCTGCCCATAGTGTCCTTAAACATGAAATTGGGAAAGCATGTATCACTATGCTATTTGATTGTGAATTAAGTCCATGTTTGTATGTCGTATCCTTGTATTAACCTTGATGAAATCAAGATATCTACAAGGTATTATGATTTTCCCTTCTTTTTTGTTGCTTGGGCCCTTGACTGTTTTGTACCTGAGTGCTTCTTCTTCCTGTGCAAATCTATCTTAAAAGCATATCAGTCCATCGGCATTTTTTTGGTAGTGTACAAAATGCCACCACATAGGTTTAATTTGTTTAATACCTGAGCGCTTCTTATTGATGTTGGTCTAAATTTTAGATACACATTTATTGACACTAGATGGTTTACCTTGGTACTATGCTAGAATTCTACTATTTTCCAGACGGACGGAGTACAAAAATGTTATTATTAGTTGAGAGCTTTTAGCTTTATGGGCTTCAGCCTCTTGTGATTCATGATTTCGAAATTTGGTGATGGTTGCAGCTGACAGAGATGGATGGGGTAATTCTGATTTCGACATTTCTTTTGGTGTGTCGAGTACAATCTGATTTCGACATTGAACAATAGGCAAGCACTGTTGTTGGTACATATAACAATGATGATTCTACTCTTTAAGGTCAGCTTTATCCCTAACCCCTCTCCCCTTCTAATTCTGTTAAATAGCTTGGATCAACATTAAACTGAAATTTATAGCTCATTCTTCCGTAGCAATTCTAGAAACTTTGAGCTGTTGTCCTTTATTCCCTTATCAGGTGAAGGAGTTCTACATAAACCTGCAGGATGAAGAAAATCACAATTGGTTCACATAGTTGTGATGCTTGATCGTTTGCTCCTTTAGATATGTCCTTTTCTAATAATGCCATGTCGTTGTCCATGTTTTCAAGACTCAAGATACTAATTACTTTGAATAGCTATCTTTCCCACAAAAGTTTCTTTACTAAATCTCATTACAATATTATCAGCATGGGCAAAGATGGTGAAGAGAAATACGCATGTTTTTTTTTTACATGTTACTGTCTGTTATCTCAAACTGTATGTACAGACTAGACAATTTACTAGAGTGAAGTAGCCTAACTTAGTACTTTACAGTCACAACTGCATGTACTTACTAAACAATTCAGCGGCATCTCCTTTTGAAATACGCATTAGCTAATGTAATGTGTGTGACTCTATATGGTAATGTGCATTAAAACATATCTTAATATCGACACATCGATTTTTGTAGGGTCAAAGATGGTGAAGAGAAATATAAGACACAGTCTGTTATTTACCAATAATAATGTTTAACAGGTAACACTCTGTATGGAAACTCTGTATGGAAGGCGTGTGCTTCTCTCCAATAATTTGTATTTACATATTGGTTCTTCCTTTACTTAATTATAGCTCAAGGTGTTCACATAGGATTGTAAGTTAGTTCAAAATGTGTTACCAAACTACCTGGTATGCATCCTCTGTATATGGTCCTTCAACTTTTTTAGGTCACCTTTCATTTTCCTCACTGCATATCTTCAGTTTGTTTTTGTATGAATCAAAAGACTTGAGCGCTATAGCCAATAGATTATAGGAACATTCATTTATTTAATTCTTTCATTATGGCTTATGCAAACGGTTTTGGCCATCTTTCATTTTCCTGCCTGCACATTTTCAGTTTGTTTGAGCTAAAGGGAAAAAAATTGTATGGGTCAAAAGACTTTAGGACACTAGATAATATATTATGAGAGCATCCATATAGGTAATAGTTTTGTATAGCTCATGCAAAATGGGTCCACAGATCATTTGTTGGCTACATAAATGTAGTCGCAATTTTTGCTACCTTCGTTATGGTTCAGGCAAAATGGGTGCAGAGAACATAGTGCTTCTGACTTTAGTTTTCTGTATGAAATTTAATTTATGAATCTGTCACCTACTTCATGTCATGTTCACTGAATTTCCTCCTAGCTTATCTTTCACCAAGAAAATAAATAAATAAAAATCTTTATCTGAGGTGGATCCAGCGTTCATGCCACTCATTGCTCTCTTTTCAAATGGAAGTGCCTGATTATCGATCAATAATCCGCAGGACCATGGATATGTCTGCTGTCTTGCAGCGGTCAGGCTAGGGGCAACATTTATGAAGGATATTGATCTTACTGTCTCAAATGCAAAGGTACATCTTTTGGTGAACTTAGTTTCTTGGTTCATGTTTGCATATATTCTGGCCCTACATTGCATAGGTACATTACAATTCAGTGGTCAGAGTTGTGAGGTCTAATTCGTGGGCTCTGTACATTACACATTACTGTATAGACTACAAAATTGCAGTCTCGGATTTCATTGACATTATGATTTGATCAGCTCACTATTAATTGAGAAAAAAAAATTATCTACTGACAGTTTTTCCCCCTGTCCACTGGGTCCCTCCAAGTGCAGGCTTTGCTTCTTTGTGGAAGTGGTCTTCCTGAGCTGGTGGAAATAATGAAGTTTACTATAACATCTTCTCCATGGCACAAGGTTATCTCTAATATCTATGGTATTTTCCATTTCGGCTGTACTCAGTTGACCACCTCACGTTAAACTTACCTATACACAAATTGATTACTATTATTTAAATTCTGACAAAAGTTGTAATGTTGTTTACTACTTTATACCTTTTTTTTGGAGCTCGGCTGAATAGCTTGGCACTTAATATACAATATTTAAACTACCCCAGACAAGATTTGTTGTACTGCTTCAGTGGGTTTTGTATGCTAATTTATCTGAACATCAGTTGCACTCTCAGACTAGGATGGTTTCCAAAATAATTGTTATACAATCAATTTTGTCTGGGTTGTTATATATCCTTCTCTAAAGGGCTAAGTACATGTTGTTATATATCCTTCTTTAAAGGATTCAGTACATGTCTACCCAGACGTTCCAGTTAATACTGAACACCAATTCACCATATTATAGTATTTTCAAATATGCCTATTTTGTTTCATATTTTGATCCAAGGTTTTTTTTGAAATAACATATCATGATTTCAAGACCAATCCTTATGGTATCTTATTACTTATGCACTTGCCTATTTTTGTGTCATAAGGGATGAACCAATGTCTCGGGATGCAGGGGTTATGGCTGTCTAATGCTACATGTTGATTCCTTATGTTACCAGCATTTATTTCGACACTCCTTTTATACTAAATTGACTGTTAACTTTTTCCAAGGAAATTTAGAAAATTTTTGTATTTGAGGGTGTGTTTCAAAAGATATTTAGCATTATCAGAGAGGAGGGCTATTCTGATGGAGGTGTAGTTGTTCAGCTGAAAAATTGCTTATTGGTTTTCTCTACCTGAAATTATCTTCAGACTTTTTTTTTCCCAGTTTCCATACAAAGGATTTAGGTATATAGTATTTAGTTGGACCTAATGTGTTCCTTATTTGAAGCAGGATTGCCTCAAACTGCTAAACAATTTAATTCTATACAATGCGTCAAAGCAAGTTCACCATTCTTCCAAAACCTTTCTGAAAGTTTTAATTTGTCAGCGTTCATGCCACTCTTTTTTTACCAATCAGATGCTTCCAAAAGAGACAATGGCCTCTGACCCATTGATATCAATACTAAAAATTAGGAGAGGTGCTGCATTTAGTTTTACCCATTAGAAGGTATTATGTTTATCGGTCCACCTTCTGCTCTTAATGATAATTTCTTGGAATATCTGTCTTTGGTTTGGATTAGCAGCGTTTTATTCAATCTGTGTCTTGTTTAGACCATAAGTCTCCTTGGTGCTTTAAATACTGTGGAATTGCTTTTAATTGGAGGCCCATCCAGTGAAGTATGTAAAGATGCTAACAAGAACACAAATCAAACATGTAACTGAAACTTTTCATTGTGTGCAGCTCAAAGCTACCAGGAAGGCTTTTAAGCTACCGGCTTTTCCACCTAAATAAGCATTATACAGTGTCTCTTGTCATCTGGTGATCTGTTGTACATTCCAAGTTCCTATTGTTTTATCCGAACAAGGGATGATTTTCTTGTTGCTACCACTGACTGACTGGACATAAAGCTGAAGCTTACTTTCTAAAATGGTATTCATGATACAGTCGACACTGACCTGGTAAGAGATTAGATCCAATGTAAGGTTGTTTTCTTTGTCTCTATTGCAAGTTGACTCAACTGAATAGATTAAGGCTATTCTACCAGGTGGCAATGTGCATCAATGACGTCAAAGGCAAAACAACACTCAGCTGCAAGGAAGGCTGAACAAGCTGCATCCACAAGGAATACCAAAGGGGAAGCGTATATACGAGACTATCAGCCACTGTTAGCACTCTAGGGATTGTGTTTCATGTCTATTGTTTGACAATATGTTTCACCAAAGGCTCAATGAGATACTTAAAGTAGGTTCTTCTCAACCTTTCTTTAACTACACCTAAATGTTGAATAGTATTTTATACAGGACATGTGAAATCAGTATGCATGTAAAATCAAATTTGTATTCCACATCCATCTCCAGCTTACACCTATCATACGCACCAAATCTGCTACATTTTGCTTCCCCTCTGCTTATGTACCATCTCGTGCTTGTGAACGTACACTTTGTTATCATCCTCGTCACATACACCCTGTTATCATCACCTATGCTGCACCAGACTGTAAATGGTCCCAGCTAATATGTGTAAACATGCTGTTCTCGGATACTTTCTACATTACACACACTACAAGTGTGTCCCATGTAGTGTCATCAACCTTTGGCTTCCGTACTGGCACGCAAAGGCGCGCCATCCAACTAGTGTTGTTCATTAGCACGGGTGAAGCCTCTTCTGCTATTAGTGTCTTATATCTTTATACTACATAATAAAAAGGATGAAAGAGACAGGTTTTTTCATGAGGTAAAAATTTTGAGGTCGCACTCCCACCCGTGCGAAGTTTCACCCCGCGCCCACGTAGCCCTTGCGAGCAGGTTCGACACCCAGCTCCACCGTAATTTGCAAGGGTGAAAAAAGGGAAAAAAATCACGCCCCTAAACCTCCTTTCTTCCCACGTCGCCGCCGCCGCTCTCCCCACCTCCTGCTGCTTTCCTCCAATCTCCCCTTCGCCTCCCCTCGCGCCGCCACGTGGAGACCCCCAACGGCGCCTCCCATCGGCGGTCGGACCTCGCCCCTTCCTCGCTCCTCTATCACCAGCAAGACCGCCTCCTGACCGCCCGAGTTGCTCAGATGACCCAACACCGTCGGACGCCACCGCCTCCACGAACGCCCGCCGCCCGCCGACGCATCGATGCAGGACCCCCCAGGTGTGTCAATCCCTTCCTGCTATGCGAAACCGAGCACCAAACTCGATCACCAGGTGTGTGCCAGTGCCAAACCCTTCCTCTAGTGCGAAACCGAGCATCGAACCCTAACCTAAGCTAAATGGCCTTTTGTATTCCGCTCTGATCTAATTAGATGTGTGTACATGTATTATGCCTGCGATCCGCCATGATCCGGGATCGTGGCCAACAGATCACCGAGGTTCATGCCAGCACCGTCGTACTAATTCCAAGAGTGGATTTACAATGAATTGTTTTGCCAGTTTACAGTCAACACTTTTAGGTCCAAACCAATCCTTTAAGCATTTATTACTCGTTCATATTTTTTTTTTTTGGGAATATCACATTAAAGTACATTTTATATTGATATGTATGAAGTGATTAATATCTGCTCCTGGTGCTTAGTCATAGTTGGTTCTGTTTGTGGCTAATTCCTTTTTCGTTCATCGTGGTCTTTATTATATTTTCAGATATCAGTGATGCATCTGACAGATAGATCTCATGTTAATATTGTCCTCATTTAGGATTAACAAGGCATCAATGACAGTGGATGATCTTGGGATAATTTTTGGAAGTTCGGCTTAGGTAAATCACAGACTAGGGGAAATGACAAGTTAGCATAGGCATAGGTGGAGAAGAGACAGTGACACATTAGAAACACCAGGTGACATTAGATTTCAGGGTTTTAGTGTTTATTCAGTTTTCCCCAAAGAATCCTGATGTGAACCTTTAATTTATATGGTACTTTGTAAATATTTCCTTCTGTTGGATATGTATTTTTTTTAAAAAAAAACAAAGTGTAGCAAGTAGACATCTACATGCAATGTGCATCCTTGAAATATCTTTTTAGTTACAGCATGCTGGTAGTAATTCACATAAGGTAATCACCATAATAGAGAACTTCAACATTATTGCGGAACTTTAATCAATGTTGGTCAGACTTAAATTAAAGCCTGTTGTGCAGTGTCAAGTATTGGTGTGCTCAACAAATAATCTACTTTGAGCATCATACTTAAGTCAATTGGCCTAACAATATGTAGAATTAATAGGCAGCTTCTTTTCCAATTCAATATGTTAAATTGATAGTATGATAGACTTCAGTTCTGTTGTCCTTTCTGCATATATATCTTCTATCAGGAGAGAAAAAAAAGTAACGTCATGTGAAGTCACCTGCTAGAAGTCGCCGACCCTTCCTGATGATAAGAGTACCACCAAAAACGTATTACCCTCTGATATTTCTCCAGATGCATCTCTGAATTCATAATAGCTTGCTTTGCTCAGCTGAAATATAGATGTTTTTCAGTTGTTCAGTTTTAGACTTACAACAACAGTCAGGTATTGCAGCAACCATGTGATGTATTTTGTCGTTTTTATGATGTTTCTTTTGAAATTCTTAATTCTGAAATTCACACATTTTCTGTTCTATTGATGTTTCTCCTCCCTGATGGATTAATTGACTAGAGATAGGACTTGTTATTGGGAGTGCACTATATTCTAGGGGACCATGGCTTGCTTGGACTGAAAATTAGGAGTACTGCAGTACAAAAGTTCTGTCTGGATGGAACTTGTGTTGATGTCACTTTTGTAAAATTTGATAGAACTTGACCTTTGCAGTTCACGATGAGGCTCTCTATGAGCTGTTCAAGAAGATTAGCAGCATTGTGGTTGATGATGGCTTGATTAATAAGGTATGTAAGTTATACTAATTTCTTTGAGTATGAAGTGGCAGTGAATGGCAGTTTTGTTTCCATGAAGTCGTGATGTTGGATCTCTCCTTTGGGCTTTGATGTATTATATGTAGGAAGAATCCCAATTAACCTTGTTCAAGACTAATACAAAGGATAGTATGTGTTGGTAAAAGTTAAGCCCACAGAAATATTTATGATTTGTATAATCCATAAGCGCACGGATACCGGTGAGCACTTCACCCGGAAAAATGAGTTTTAATATCGAATCCACAAGGAGAAAGGTTTACGAATAGTGAAGATATAACTAAGGCCCGAGAATCTCAACAAGGAAGGAAGGCGATAAATCTTTAAGAAGACGGCTATGGTTGTCTAATTGATATCCTTGTAAGGCTTGTGAATATTTCTTATGGGAACATAATTTAAGGAGAAAGACACTAGCAAAAGAGTGCAAACTCCTAGCAAAAAGGTTCTACCGAGGCCTATCCAACGGGATGTGGAATACAAAGAGTTAACGCAGCTATTAGTCACCTACGTTAGTTACCACAATCCGGAAGGTAGGTGCATCTACGAGCTATCTAGTCTAAGCACCACGCTCACACTAGGGGTAGCAACCTCAATCCAAGAGCGACAAGAATTGGCGTACTCTAAAAAGAGTCGCAAACCACAAGAATAATATAAACAAGTAAACTTACTCAAATAAGAAGTTGATCCACCGTAGTTGTCTTAGGAACAAGCTCCAATGGAGGCTTGATCCCGGAGGTACAAGCGAAGAGGAGACACCGACAGGTTCGGAGCTTCCCCTTAACTTCTCCTTCCACTCAATCTCTATCTTTCGAACAAGACTAGATTTAGCTACTCTCGCAGGGAGCTATGAACTAGTCTCTCAACTTGATAATCTTCTCTCTCAACTAGATCTAGAGCTCTTCTAATTAGAGGCTAGGGCATAGGCTGTTGATCAGGTTGAGCTGATGGAGTAATGAACTAATGAACCATCATTGCCCTGGCAGGGGCCAGGGGGCATGCTTATATAGCCGGGGTCGATGAACCGTAGCCCTTGGATGAAACCGACCTTGATGGATGGATAGGATTGATCCTCAATGGCGGTTGTGAACCAACATTGAATAGGAGGTCGACGGGGGGCCACCGGGCGGCAGCCCCACATCTGACAGGTGGGCCCGCCCCGGGTCCCGCTGGCTTCCTGAGTCTTCTAGGGTCTTCTTACGTGGGTTTCAAGTTGGGTTGCTTCACGGTTCGTCCTTCATCGTATGGGGTGCAAACTCGGGCTTTTACCCGCTAATCCCCGAAAAAAATATATAATTCACCAAAACTCGTGGAAATTGTTAGTAAAGCCCCTAGTTCTACATAAATATTCATTTATACCCTTATTTCAGTTTTAATTGAGCTATAAAAATATACTATAAGATGTGTCAACAAGCTCCCTCACACTTAAGCTTTTACTTGTCTCGAGAAAAGGATGGATATAGCGAAAGCCGTAAGTCAAGACATCAAACATAAAACAATCTCATGGTCTTATTTATTTGTAAGATTCATTGTGTCTACCAAGAATTTTGAGGAGTTGGAGAACAAAATAGTTGACATAGAGTACCTTTTCCTTCTCAATCGAGTCAACCGGAGATTTTGCAATGATTTTTGGAAAAGAAACATAACTTACCATCCTCCTTTGTGGTACTCTCAAGTCACTTAGTATATTTATATGTGGTATTTTTGGATCCTCACAAGGCACAAATATGATTGTTGCCCTTAAAATCATCCTACTTCTAATAAAGCTTTATCTGAGTTTCGTGTATGTCAAGGATGTAGCATACTTACCTTGCATATATTTGCAATGTCAAGGCTAGATCCGAGGAGAGACATTCTCTTTGATCAAGATGTGCAAATGTGTGTAGTTATTCTATTATGCTTTTATAAACTTCTCTTCTCTTCTTTCTTTTTTTTTTTTAAAAGATGGATCTTTTTGTGCAAGCAAGGTCGGGGGCTATCTTTCTCTTTTTTTTGGAGAGGTGGGCTCTACTGCCCCAGACTTTTGTCTTTTATTTCCTCTCTTAAGAGATGCGGGTTCTACTCACCCTCGGACACTTGTCCATTCTTAATCTCTTATTATTATTTTATATATATATATATTTTTTCAATACTTTTGCATAGTCCATGCCTTGTCTCACATTTGTATCATGACTTTATTATGGACAGATCAAAACTTAAAGCATATAATAGATAAAAGCAACATATATATGTGAGTGTTTGTGTTCTTGATCAAGGGAGCACAAGCAAGTCTCTCAACTTGGGTCACAGGGGCTTGACAAAGCTCAACACAAAACAAGTAGCTTATGGCTAGTTTTTTTTTTCAAAGAAGCATGGCTTTGGTAGGATAATTACCACAAAGAAGAGGTATAGCTATCATTTTTAATATTTTCAAAATAAATTCTCCAAGTAGAGACGATATCAAGAATCAGGTTCTCACCAATCTTCTATCTCATGTTCTACAACAACTTAAGTATCTTGGGATTTCTTTTACTTTTAGTTTTCAACAATTTAGTTAGACCATGAAAAAGAATTATGTGAGTCCAACCTGAACTAAGCATATCAATCTTTTTCTCTTTATATTTATTTATTAGAGATTAAAAAGCTCTCCGGTATTTTTTGAAACGGAAAATAAAAGTTACGTAATTAAAAAGATCGAGAGAACAAACCGACACGTGGGACGAAGGGGAGGCCGAGGTGGTGACGCAGACGGCGGCCGCCGCCCGGCCAATCGGCGCCGCGTGGGTCCCATAGGGGCTCACTTTGTGATCTTAAAATAGTGCGTGATCTCTGCTCTCGTATCTTTCGGTTTCTCTGTATTTTCAGGTTCTGTTACGTTCGTTTTCGATGTTCGTCTTTGTCTCCCCCACACTTTTTTTTTTTGTTACATTTTATTCACAACATGGTGGAGACAAAGAAACTTTTGCACGAAAATAAATGATAAATAAGAAAGATCAACTTCAGAAAATTAGAGTGCTTCTTTATTTATTCGACCAAGATATTACATAATATAAATATTTAATCTAAGCAAGCAAATCGATCTAAGCAAACTTCTAAACGAACTAATTTAACTAATCAAACTAACGAACTAATTGAAACACTCTATTAAATTACTAGGGCTCCTTCCCTAGTTGCGCGGGCGGTTCTCAAGAGATGCAACTCTCTTGACTAACGCTGCGATCTCAACTCTAGCGTCTTCCATGCGCCTATCTAGAGCGCCCACGCTTCTCGCCGTGGCACTCCGGTTCTGATGCTCCGTCAAGGTGAAGCTCCTCCAATCCGCAACTTCTTCGGCGGAGGTCGGCCACCGTGAACTTGCTAAAACGACGCTTTGCGGCGCGTTCAGCGGCCTCTGCGGTGGGATAAACTTCACTTGCGATGGCTGGCGCGCACTCCATCAATGGAGACGCGAGGATGTGTGTAATTCAGCCGGATGATGTTATTGAACTTGTCCCGTTTGACGCCCGTAAAGTCGTCTCGTTGGGACGGGCGGCAACAATTTGGTGCCCTCCGGCACGAGGAACTTCTTCATAGCGTCTTCACGGCGGGCGTTGAGAATTGTTCTCACCATGAGAACAGCGAGGGATGGTTTCGGTGATGGTCACTCTTTGGATAAACAAACTTCCGTGGCGGGCAAAAAATATTTTCCGTGGCGGTTTTTCAGCCCGCCACGGAGGTAGGGTCACGGAAAATGAAGTCTTTCCGTGGCGGTTTTTGATGCCCGCCACCGAAAATCAAAATAAAAAATAAAAAAAAAAACCCAAAACCTAACCCTAATGGGCCTAAACGTGCCCGGATCTGAGCCTATTAGGGTTAAGGTCTCGAGCTTTCCGCCGCCAGCAAATGGGATCCTTGCGCCACGGGAGCCGCCGCCGATGCCTCCCATCGCTTAGAGATCCGCCGACGGACCGGATCCGCCGCGTGGGGCCGGATCTGCGCGACGCCCGATCCGGACGCCGTAGGCTCGAGCTGCACCGTCGTGCTGCCGTGCGTGGGTCCTCGAAAGTCGCCGTGGCCGGGTCTCAAACTCCGCCGCCCCCTCAAGCTCCACCGCCGGGAGGAGCACCTTGACCCTGGAGGAGCACCTTGACCTCGTGCCACCGGGCTGGGAGGAGTGCCACCGCCGGAGGAGCACCGAGCCGCACGCCTCCCATCTGGCCGCCCCACCACCTTGACGGCTCCAAGCCGCGGCGCCGCCGGCCTGAGCCTTCGGCCACCGCGCGCCACCGCCGGAGGAGCACCGAAGCCAATGCGCCTCCAACCGGCCGCCGCGTCATCATCAGACGGCTCCAAGCCGCGCGCCACCGGCCGGAGTTGAAGTGGAGGACATCGGAGTGAGAGAGAGAGAGAAGGGGACGGGAGGCGAAGGAAGGGGCGGGCTGGAGATCGACTACGGGAGAAGGGGACGGGCCGGCCGGAGATTCGACTGGGGAGGGAGGGATGGTGGGTGCCAAAAAACCCTAAGGCTTCATTATATACTTGGAGCCGTGATATTGGGCCAAGTGGGCTTTTTCTGGCCGAGCTTTATTTCCGTGGCGGGCTGTTATGAAAACCGCCACGGTTAATTGATTTACATGGCGGTCAAAATAACCACCACGATAAATCTTAAAAACCGTCATGGTTAATTGAGCTATTAACCGTGGCGGTTTTTTAAAAGCCCGCCACGGAAAATGTTTTGGAAGTGTCCTGTAAAATCAATTTTGTAGTAGTGGGTGGGCTGAGGTGGTGGAATAATGGCAAGAGG